>CABHPR010157990.1:0-34583 GCA_902168415.1 Peromyscus melanophrys | reverse complement strand
GGAAGTTCAGAAATAGTATTTGAAAAAGTCAGTTTGGATAAAGGTTGAAGATGTGATTGTCGTGGCTTAAAGAAGGAGGAAAAATAGACATCACCATGTTCATTAAATAGAGTGAAACTTGTATGGTCACCCCAAAGGCAGTTACAGGCTAGTGCCTAATCTCAGCTCCCTCCTTTCTGAGTGCACAACTTTGTCAAACCACTCTGTGTCTTCTCTGTGCACGGGAGTGTGAACTAATTCTGCAGAATCGGAGAGGCGCCTCGGGAGGCCGTGCCAACTTTGTGTCCTCATTTTGTCATTTACTGACTGTGTGGCCGGTGACAAGAACTCTGTTGCCAACAGAGGGTCCCAGTAGAGAGTTAATGATGGGGTCTACCAAAGTGTCTGTGTCCTTTGTGGAAAGTAGGATTCAGGTTGTGGTTCTGTCAACCACACTAGTGCCCTGCTCTTCTCGGGCTACAAATGAGATGGCTGTCCACAATCCTGCTTCCTTATCTCTGGGAATTCTTGCTTTACTTAAAAATAAATAAATTAATTAGAAATCCAACTTCTGCTAGTTTAACAATACTTAAGTAAAAGCACAGAGGTAATTTTTGGCTTAACAGTTTTTAATGAGGACTCATCTTTTAAGATATTATGAAAATATTTTTAGTTGCATATCTCTTATTATCAAACAGTATTCTCTGTAACAGTGAATTTAATATTTTGCTTCTTCTTTCCTTGTTTTTACTGATACAATCTCAGAATTCATCTCTTGGTTGTTGTTAAATATTTTATGTTGTCCCTTAAGAACCGTAGCTTTAGTGGGACAATGAAATGTAACATGAATTGCTAAACGGTCATATTAATTAAAAAAAAAAAAACCAGAGCTAGATATTGGGGTGAAAGCTGAGAGATCAGAGGAATAGAACAAGCCACAGCCAACCTCACCTTACCAACTCCTCAGCCTCCAGAGTGAGACTTCTTGTGTACTCATGCCTTATATACCTTTCTGTGCCCTGCCATCTTCCTTCCTTTCTAGGAATTTCTGGGATTAAAGATGTGTGTGCTTCCCAAATACTGGTAGCAAGGGCATGAGATCTCAAGTGCTGGGATTAAAGGTGTGTGTCACCATGCCTGGCTCTGTTTCCAGTGTGGCCTTGAACTCACAGAGATCCAGACAGATCTCTGCCTCCCGAGTGATAGGATTAAGGGTGTGTGCCACCACTGTCTTGTCTCAATGTCTAATCTAGTGGCTGGCTCTGTCCTCTGATCCCCAGGTAAGTTTGTTAGGATACATGATATATTGGGGTACACAATATATCACCACATTTCCCCTTTTGTCTAAAATAATAAAAGATTATAACTAATATAAGAAAAACTATATATAATAAGTATATATAATATATACAGTCAAGAATTATATTATCAATGTCCAGTCCATTAACATTTGAAAAATTCAAACAAAAACCTCCATTATTTATCCTATCTTGATGAGTCCAAAATGTTATACCTAATTTATGTTCTACCCTAACTTGTATTATCAACTGAAAACTATCTTTTGATGTCTTTCAAATTTATACATCTTACACCTCTTTAGTGAATTTTTTTTCTGAATTTGTTAACAAGGAAAACTATAACTATCTAATCTTCAACTCCCTCAGAGACCCGAGAAGGAAATAATTATTAACTGAGTAAGCAGGAAGTGTAAACAAGCAACTTCCAAAAAATGTGAGAAATGACAGAAACAGCTGGCTGCCTGGACAGTCACTCAAGATTTCTCTGCAACATTGGGGCATCCATCTTTGGCCTAAAGGCCTAGCATATCTGACAGACTCTTGTGAAGCAGAATATTCTAAAGAGCCTTCCTACCTTGTTTTAGCAAGGATGGGCAGGTCTTTTTTTGTGTGTCCTGCTTGTCCATTTTTGACAGCATACTGTCAACAGTCAAGGACAAGAAAATGCCCTTGCCAGTGGCTACCTTTTGCCATAATGAAAGTAAACTCCATAAGGAGTTTCTTCAATGCCCATCATCTTCTCTGAAGTGGATTGGTGCTGCCAGGAGCAGATATGTCTCATAGTCTTAAAAAAAAATCTATGTTTTTAAAACATCTTAAATGCCATATTCTGTAGATCTCTGAAGTGTTTGAAGATGACCTATCTAAAATATATTTTTGTTTAACCTTGAAAATATACATAATATGACTACAAGTTCAATTGTAATGACTATTAACTTGCATTTCTTATATCCTAATTAGTTGGTAAAAATAACTTTCAAGGACTAGCAATTTGTATTACATTGTTAAATGAACTGTAAGGTACAATAACTTGAACAAGGTTAGAAATGTATGTACAGTATTTTCTAACAAAATCAATCTCAAATTTGTATCAATATACATAATTTATATACAATATACAAAAATCCAATCCAATGTAAAATATTTAAAACTAGTAGTTGCCTTTTAAAAGTAGATTCAATAATGTACCTTTTTATCTTATGATATCTATATCCTCCCCTTTTTTCTTTTCAGAGTAGATTCAATAATCTACCCTTTTATCCTATCATTTCTATATCTCTTTTTTTTTTCAGAATAGATTCAATAATCTACCTCTTATCCATATTCTCTTTTTTAGGGAAATTATGTGTATTTATAAGTTCATGCAGCATAATTTATTCAAAAATTATATTCTTTGAGTTCTAAATTTATATTTTGTATTTTGGTGGGTTGAAATTGACCAGAGTTACTTTTTTTAAAATTCAATAATGTATTTTGTTTAGCTATAGATTTATAAATATCTTACATTTGTCGAGGCACAGTAAATATTGTAAATGAGATTTTTATTCCACGTGTGTATTTATTTTATACACAGCACAGCACACTTACCATTTAATGAAGGTTTCAGAGTAGCACAGTGTCACAACCCTTGATTGTGAGGATGTTTTTCAAGTTCCTTTGCCAATGGAAGGCAGCTCAGCTGGCTGTGGCCTTCTTCAGGCACGCATTCCCGTTTTCACCTTTTGCTGGTGAGAAGGGGAAATTAAAGACCATGTAGACATCTGTGCCCCGGCGGTGACTGGTTTTTATCTGATTTATTTGTGTATTGACATGTTTTGTTTTCTTGTCTGAATACAGAAGGGTTCTTCATTTCATTTTCACTCTTAAGATTCAAATTATTTTCTAAACGTGGCTTTGGATTGGTCTTGTTGATTACGTCCATGTCCGTTTTTCACTTATCGTTTCCAATAAACCATTATAATAGGTTATTTTTTTTCTGACCCCCTGATCTATGGTCCTTTTTACTCTGTAGAATCTCTTGGGATTATTCACCATCTGTTTCAATGGTTGAATTTCTTCTGTGTATATCTTTTTTACTAATTAATTTTTATATTTAACTCTTTTATATATTTTGATCATATTCTTTCCCCTCCCCTAGCTCCTGCCAGGTCTTCCCCTATTTCCTCACCTACACAACTTCATGTTCTTTCTCTCTACCCTCATCCTTTCCTCACGGGGGTGGTAATTCTAGGCTTCATTTTCCGAGTCTGTACCAACTGCTCTTTGTTTTTCTTCACCTGTAATCTCAGTTTTACTCCAGCACTTTTTAAAATCGATCTATACCTTTGTCTTTCTACTTTTGATTCAAGAAGTCCTGTCTTCTTTATCACATTGAGAATGCCAAATATTGTCTGAAAACTGACTCCAGATTTTTGTAGGAAATCTTGAGGAGAGTGTTCTGTGGCTGTTTAGCATGCAGTTCGCTGGCTGTACTCAGTACTGTTTGGTAGATTCATGCCAGTATTTAGCTGTTACTGTTGTTGCTGAATTGCAAAAGATCTCTTCAGTTCTGTTCACAGGAGAAGATGCTCTTGGTCCTGTTCTCTGTCCCTTTTTTCTTAGTAAAAGTCCTCTTTGAAGTCTCTAACCTAGTAGCAAGCTGATATTTTTAGACGATGACAGTTTTTCAGTGAACTAAGAGATTTCCAGATAAATTAGCTATCTCCAGTGCCTTGTTCTTTGTTAGGTATGTGAGCCATGGAAGAGCTCCAACCCCTGGCATGCAACATTTTCAAAAACATCTTGTCTTGAAATCTTTTTTTTTTGCCTCTGAAACCACCAGGGTACAGAGTACTTCCCCCTTTGTCTAGTTGTAAAAGGAAGTAGCAATCACTAACAGATGTAGTTGGGGAATTCTCCTGCTGCCTCAAAAAGCATCATCAAGCCTAGGTTTCTGGGCAAGATAGCCAAGAGTGTGGAAAGGGTGATATACACAGAAAGAGATTTTCCTGCTTCCCTTAAGACCCATGATTTGTTTAATGTTATCTCTATCCACTTAAAAAAATGTGTGTGTGTGTGTGTGTGTGTGTGTGTGTGTGTGCGCGCGCGCGCGCGCGCGCACGCGCGCGCCCATGTATGTGTTTAGGGGTGGAGGCAGAGGACAAACTCAGGAATGCTGTCTCTTTGAGGCAGGGTTTCTCTTTGGCTTGAAGCTGGCCAATCAGATTAGACCAAACCACACCATCAAGATCCAAGAATCTCTAATTTTCAATTTTTTGGGGAGGTTTATTTAATTGCTCTTGCCTTCCTGGCACTGGCATTACAAACACAGACACCATGACCAAAATTTTTCATGAATTCTTGGAGTTAAACACAGGTCCTCATGGTTTTAGGCAAATACTTTATTAACTGAGGTATCACCCTATTTCTTAAAACCTAATTTTATTCTCTTACTGTTATCATACTCCTTCCCTATTCCTAGCAGGAGACTAAAAGTCATGCCTTCCTATTTATGGTTATATGCAGCTTCCCTTATCTCTTCCTAGAGATATTTTAGTGGAAGTCTGGGGGACACTAAACAAGCTTGCAGCAATCGTTTAAAAGTGTAACTTATATGAAACTCCATAAATAAAGTATTTTTTTCATGTTGCAAAATGTTTGCAAATTTTGCTTCCTGCAGATATTTTGTGGAAATAAAAAGTCTGCCTTGTAAATATTCATTACAACTTGTTATTCAAATAAGGTAGGCATCAGTGTTCCTGTAATAGAACCTGTGTCTTATGAAAACTGGGTCATGTTAGTGATAGAATAAAATGCAGACATATAAATGATGGTAAGAATTCCAGTGACTTCTATAAAATTTTTATTATACGTAAAAGCTGTCTGATCATTGCCTACTAACAATAGTCGAAATCGAAACAGCTGTTATAAATCATTTACTAGAGCAGTTGCAAATTCAGTTGTCTCCAGAGGCCAGGAAAGTAAAGCAAATTCTTGATGTACACTGGTTCCGTGTGATAGGGAGAGAAAGGGACTGAAATAAAGGTTACTCTAAAGATGGCCAGATCCTTGAATTACCGTTATGGAATAGACCTACTCTCCCTGAGATAGAACTGAGGGCAAGGGATATTAACAGATTTGCCCAAAATGAAAAGATTGTGTGTTATTCATCACAGCCACATAATCTGCAGGGCACATTCCAGATAAAATGGGCGGACTATTTAACACTCATTGGGAATTCAGTATGATGACAGCAAAGCCTTAGATCAGGTTGAACTCTGTAGCTGAACATGCCCATGTCAGCCTTGGTTTACATTCTGATCTAGAATTTGTACACAAGATGGAAAGAAACACACAGACATTCACTCGTAGCCACCAAGAAAGCTGATTGTGGATGTGGATGAAGTCCATTTTTGCTGTTCACACTGTGGAAGCGAACTGTCAGTCCCTACAGGAGGGCTTTCACATGAGGGTTAGAGTCAGGGCTTTTCTGGTATGTGTGTGTGTGTGTGGGTGTGGGTGGGTGTGTGTGTGTGAGGGGGTATTGAATTACTCCTTCTTCTGCCATTGTTTGTTATTCCTTCTCAAATTCGGATTTTTATGTTATTTATTGAAGACTTTCAACTCTGAATTTAAAACTCTTCCCTAAAGTAGTTCTGCCTTAGATTTTAGAACATTGGAGAATGGACCGGCCCACAAATGTCTGTTTGTGACAGTCTGAGGGATGCTAGTGTCAGCTGGTGGGTCAAAGCCAATTGTTAGAGATTTCCTAGCACCAACCCTCTTTCCCTCCTGAATGTAATTCTCATTTCCCTCAGATAATTTCATACATCATTGTAATCATCTCCTAAAATCTGTCACTGTTACTTTACTTAAAATGTTTACATTCTTTGCAAACAGAAGATGTTTATCTACAGTGTATACTCCAAGCTTCCACCAATCTAGTGCCCTTATGAATACAGTGGCGTGAATCCTGGGCAGCTTTTTGAAGTATGCTCTTCACATTCAGAAAGTACCAGGAAGGCCAGAGAGATGGTTCCAAGTAAAGGTGTGTGCTGCACACTAACCTGCCTGATTTTCATCACTGGACCATACACACACACTATGGCACATGACCACAGATACAAACACATGTACACACATGCGTGCCCATATGCACATGTGCCTGCTCCCCCCGCCACACACACACACAGTTCTTAAAAAGTTTTCATGGTGTACAAGAAATAAAATTGGGAGTTGAGTACTAGGGTAAGATGCCTTTTGTAAATAAAAACGTAAATATCTTCATTCGATGAACCTCATCCCTCCATGTGTGTCAATCAGAGAAAATTGACAAGCTGGGAAAGAAGAAAGGCAGGTGGGCAAATTTGATAACTTACAGAAAGAAAAGTTATGAATAATGATTAATATTTATTTCCTTAAAGCCATACTCAGGAATGTTTATGTTTGACTAGTGATTGTTACCAAGTCCGTTCCTTGGTTTGAAGGAACAGAAAACTTAATTAACTTTTTCCTCACATATTTCAGATATACTGTGAAATATATAAACTGAATGTCTTAATTTCTTTAATCTTCTACAGGTGGAGATTTTCCTTTTACCTCTATGTATTTAGCTATGGAGTCCGGTTCTTGAAACAGGTAGGCACTGTCACATTACTTCATATAATTCTTATTTGTCTATAGGCCTATGTCTGATTTTTAATATGTAATAATATTTTAAATACTATAACAGCCTTCCTAAGAATTACTTGTACATTTAAATTTGATTTATAAAAATATTTACAGAAAATTCATTTAGACTTAGGTCTGAAATGCTTTGAAAAGCAGTTTGTTTCTTCAGGGAGGATGTGAAGTCTTCTTCGGTGTGCTCGGTCTGGTTACTGCTTTTTTGCATTAGAACTTGTAACGTCCAGTTGATGCTATGAAGGAGATTAGCATTTCAGCATTGCATGTCACATGGCCTGAAAGCTCTGGTTGCTGTGGTGGATGTTATCACTGTCATCCCCACCCGTAGAGACTGCTGTTTTAGAGTCTTGTACATTAATTAGCAGGGTGGAGCCAACCGCTGGTGGTAAGTTCAGCTTTTTGTTTTAAGCCTGTGCTGTCTTTGCTCCTGGCTTGCTAACCGCTGCATGAACTAGGACCCATTAATGTGTGAAAATCTTTCTTATCAGGTGTAGCCTCCTTCTGCCTCGTGGTTACCATTCATACTGATAATGTACTGATAAATCAGGGTGCTTAAATTCCAGACTCACGAAGATTTATCTTCTTATTTTCTTGGATGTGTTAACCCTGGTAACTTGGTACAAAATAGAAAGTTAATCTTAAAAGTACCCTGTACTGTTAACCTCCAAAGTACTATCAGTGTTTTGTTTTGTTTTTTTTAATTACAAACATATCTCTAAAATAGGATACAGGCCAAGTAGCATAAGTTATTAGGAAAGCTTATAAATACTGATGTGAAATTTTCAAATATGTTTTGTTTTTAAAGTCTAAATTACCAGATGTTGTCTGCCTGTGGAACTGCTCTTATACCAAGCGGTCACTGTGCGCTGTGAAAGCTCCCTAGAAACATCTTTCACTCCCTGCCATTCCCTTAGGTAACCAACTGTGCTTGCTGGCTTGTTTGTTTTCAGTTAGTAAGAATGTCTGGTCCAGGATCATTTGAGCAAATGTAAATGGATGAACTTCACACTCACAATGGAGAAATTTGCAGCTGGAGTAAACAGACATGGCGGAACATGCTTAGTTTGAACCCTTATATCTGTGTTTTCAGACTTAGTGAGGAAAACTGAATGAGCATAAGACATCTTAGGCTTACTTGGGGAAGATAGCTGTAGATAGAATTTGAGGTGATGTGGCAGATTTGCCCCTCATGGAATGTGAAGTTGCTAACAGTACCACGGTTTGGGGGTTCACGCTTGCTTCTGCTTGTAAGAGGTTTTGATGGTGTAAGGGGAAGATGGTAGGAGCCGGGACCACTCTTTTGTCCTGCCCTGCCCTTTCCTTGGATAGTTTCCGTTATCCGTCACGTGGTAAGTGTGGCCATCTGACAGCAGAACAGGAAGCACTTTGACATAAATCTAGTCCTTTCTAGTTCATTCTGCCCCTACACAAACTGAATGGCATGAAAATACCTTTTGTCCAGACTGAACGGATCAAGAGGGGAAGGCCAGTGGACCATGCAAGGCCAGAAAGAAACTTGTCAATAGAATGTTTGCTTGGGAAATTTTTTTTTCTTAGACTTTACCAGTTTTATACTACTTTCCTTTCAGGCTATCACAAATGCTTTAAAAACAGTAAAAGACCTAGACATGTTCTGGATGAATAAACTTGTATTGAGGTCCTTTCTCTAATGCTGTCTGAAGAGCATTCATGTGGATGAACTGCTTGATTTAGCCTCCATCGTGTGAGACAGAGACGTGTGTTGAATCCTGTTGTCAAAATACCTGTGCACAACTTTGTAAATGTCATGTCAGCCCTCTTGTTTCATGGTCCATTCAGAGAGAGTAGGTAATACTCTGAAGATCACACTACAGTGTACTAACGGTGAGCCTCAAATTAAGTACACACTGCTGTGTCATACACCTAACTTTCTCACCTTCCCAGGATGCACAGTTTCCACATGACTTCTTTCTTTAGTCAAGTTTACTAAATTGACTAAACCAAGTTCTTATTCCAATATAAATAACTTAAAAACTTACATATTTGAAATAGTTTTATGAACTTAGAAAAGACAGTATTATTTACTTGTCTCAAACCAAGAGGAAAAAATATGAATATATCCTCAAAATTAAAATAAAAATGGCATAATATTGTAAATATTTTAACATAGAATCAATACATTTTACCAACATAGCCCAAGTTCACCTTTGTGTTCAGATTTTTCCAAAGTAGTAGGAAAATTCTCATAATCACTGAGCAATGAACTAATTTTTATTCTGGTATCAAAAGTATAGATTATTCCTTGGCTTATAGAAAATTGCTTGGCAGTCTACACTGTCCAGTTTCCCTCCATTCTCACTTAGATCAGACAGGTCAGCTGTAGCTCATCTTCTAGGGTCTCTAAGTATCTTCTCTGTCCTAAAAGATTAGACAAGTTAAGACTATGTGGCATTTATCTTACAGACTCTAAGTAAACTATTATGTAGGGTTATTTCTAGGATGAGAAATACCTAAATAGTTTGAAGTAACCCCAAGTCGGTGTTTCCAGATCTTCAGGTGCCATTCACAGATCGCTCCACCCACGCATGTGACTCCTGATTTATCCACACTCTCCTCGGGTAGCTCTGCCCACACATGTGATTGGCAGAGACAAATGCTTTTGTAAAGAAGGTTCTAAGTTACTTGAGATGCTCTGAAGTCCTGCAGCCTACTCACACAAATTGACATGCTTTCTGGGGTCCTGAAATAAACCAAATGGTTGCTCAGTATGGGTATACATTTGTTATCCCATCACTGAGGAAGCTGAGGCAGAAGGATGGAGAGCTAATGGCCAGTCTGGGCTATTGTTGTTGTTTGGGTGGTTGGTTTGGATTTAGTCACTTTTAGATGGAAATTTCTATTTGACAGAATGTTAAAAATATTTTTAAATTCCTTGTTTTACTTTTTAAATATAACATCACAGGAATGTCACACACACACACACACACACACACACACACACACACACACACTACGAAGATATAGGTAAAAGGCGTTTCTTAGGATCTACATGTTAGGCTAGTTTGTTTCTAGCTTTTAACCATTTGGTACATTCTTGTATCATGATTTTGTAAACATGCATGCATATAACTAAAAGAAAAACTGTTGGACATGCAACTGTATCTAACTTCTGTATCAAAGCCTGATAAAGAGAGCAACCCCAAGAAGTGTGTTAGGAGTTACTATAACGTTTAAAACAACAATAGAATGGTTGCTCATGGGGAACCACTGAGGCTGTGTAAATCAAAGCAACTGAAGAGCTAACTGCTGGTCCCCACTATGCAGTAAGAAGCTTGCAACTTGAATGTGAGTCAGCTCACTGCTCCTCTCTGAGATGGTCTGCTGTTGAACCAAGCAGTATATACTTAGTGATGCTAATTAGCTTATGCACTGGTGTAAGCACCTTTGCCATTGTGAATCAGTAGCAAACATCTCAAGGGCTGGTCCTTTCATTAGTGCTTGAAAACACTAACGCTCAGGATCAAGGAATTCCGGAAAGGAACTGAAAACACAAGGAGCCCAGAAGATTTTCAGAAGAGGGGATGCTGGCTGGCTGGTGTCCCTGAGAGCAATGCGGGCCCTGTCATTGCCATGGGGTAAAGCTGTGTCACTGGCAAGATAGTAAAACAGAAGAGACCCAATTCCATCCTCTCCCTGCTGCTTTCCAGCCCCATAGTGTTCCTGAGAGATCAGACTTGGCAAGACACTGGCACTGTGGAGTCAGCAGAAGTGGGGTTTGCAGAATCCAGCTCTGAGCTGAGAACAGTATCTGGGTAACTAGTCTAACCTCCCCATGCTGCCTTTACTTTCTGTAATGTGCTCCAGTAATACACTATATTTTCTTATTATTTTTAAAAACACTGTTGTAAAGGTTGGGGAGAAGTTGTTAGGGTTCATAGATCATCCTACAAAAGACCACCACTCACGTACGTGAGGGCAAGAATGTGTATTTCTCGAGAGAAGAATTCCTGCATGCAGGGGTCAGCCTCACAACAAAATGACAGTGACCAGAGAAGCTGGCAGCGTCCTTTTATAGACAGCCAGCAGGGGATTAGGTTGTCCTAAACATGAATGGCCAAGCGAGCAGCAGCCGCTCTTGTATCTGTCTGATTGGGGCTGTACATGCTGAATCATGCCTGGTATGCAATATCTCCCTCGCCTGCCTTATCAGAAACCGAAACTGAAACTCAGGTCTGGTAGAGCCTGGGAGAAGTCCACCATGGTGCTCCTGTGGCCTCTCAGTATCTCAGTCAATAAAATGCTTGCCACATAAATAACCTGAGTTTGGATCCTCAACACCCATATGAAAATCCAGACATGCATGATGGTGCACGCTTGCTATCCCAGCGTTGGAGAGACGGAGCTAGTCGAATACCTGGAGCTCACTGGTCAGCTAGCCTTGCTGAACCAGCAAGTTCCAGGGTCAGTGGGAGACCCTGTCTCTAAATAGAAAATGGAGGCTAGAAGAAGACACCTGACTCTGACCACTGGCCTCCACATGCACACAGACACATGTGCCAAAGCACCTGCACACAGTCATGACCATGAACACGAGCATAGAGCACACACCAAAATATCTGCCAGCTGCCCTCTGTTGTATACACTTTATGACTAACCACTAAAACTTGCAGTTGAGAAGTACTCTTCCAGACTCTTCCCATTGCCTGTGCCCTTGAATTTCTTGAGTCTGACTTGAATCATGGCCCTGCCTTTCATGGTACATGTGGCCATAGCATATTCTGCTGGTCTAGTATTTCCAGTTGTTCTCTTCTGCTTATTGGTCAACGTGGAATGCTTCTGAAATAGAATGGTCATCTCTTCATCTATTTGAAGGTGAAAATCAAATGTGACCAGTTGTTAGAATGACTGTTCACTTACAGGGGTTTTTTTTTTTGGGGGGGGGTTATTTTTAAATTGTGAAATTGTTTGGACACAGTCACTTATTTAAGGAAATCTGAATTTTATTTTTGCTTTTGAACATGGCCCATCATGTGCTTGTATCAGAAGTGCACTTGACAAGTTGGGGAGATGTCCTGGTGGTTAAAGCACATGCTGTGCAAGTGTGAGGACATGAGGAAAGCCGGCACAGGACCAGACATAAAGGCAGACATAAAACTCAGTATAGCATGTTCATTCTCCCGATGCTTCTACAGTGTCCTGGCAGGGAGAGATAGGAGAACCCCTAGGAGCTCACAGGCCAGTTCCCTGACACGTGCAGCATCAAGCAACAAAGAGACCCTGAACCAAACAATTAGGAGAGTGAGGACCTGAGGTTGTCTTCTGACTATCCATGCATGCCATGGCATGAGCCTGCTCTCAGACAGATGAGTTTGTAAACACAGTGCGCACACACACACACACACACAAAGTTTTTTTTAATGTGCACATGACTTAGATTACTAGCATTGGGAGAAGGAACTGTAAAGATCAAGTATCCTAAATGTCTTGTTTGGGGGAAGAAAAACCAGTTTCAGAAGAGTAAATTGATGTCCCTGAGGCAGAACTGGTAGTGTTTTTAAGTTCTTTGACTGAGTTCAAGGAAAGTTAGAAAGCAACTTTTAAAAAGCCAGCAGTTCAAATAATTACTGCTATAATAGTTGACCTAGTTGATGAAGAATTCAAAGACATATCCATGTGGGACACTTAGGTGGGTAGAGTTCAAGGTTGAATTGCTACCCTCTGCTTGGCCAATTAGGAAGAACTTGGTCTGCATTCAGGTGCAGTTACACTTTGCTCTCTGAAATCTCTTTTTTGGGGGCTCTCATTTTTCCTGGAAAATGAGAAAATGGTACTTTCTCTGAGATCCCTGATTTAAGTGTATATGAAGCTTTGGAAGGCTTGTGTAGGCCTGCTCAGCCTTTTGACATTGCAACACAACATTGTCATGTCCAAAGTTCATGCTCCAGAACCATGGAATCAAGTGACGAGAAAAAATAATAACCCCCCCAACACACACAAAACCCTCACAGTGTTTTAAGTAACTCTGTGGCTTTTATGTTAGACCTCATTCATAGGCCTCATTGCATGGACCATGGGCCAGACACAGCTGCATACACTAATTATTGCTGATTGACAGTCGGGCTCTGCAGGGAATTCTGAATTCTGAATCTACTGTAACCTTGAAACAGAATGGATGTGATGTACTGCTGGGGGCCCCTAGTCGGTGACACCTTGCTGTAACCATGCCTGGACTCTTACTAACAGGCTAACATACTTTCGGGAACAAAATTTCAGATCAGACTTCAGTGCTGCATCCACTGCATTTTCCTCCCCCCTCTCCTCGTACCCCACCACTCTCTCAGCCCCCTTTACCCACCTGTCTCTTCTATTTGGCCCAGTTTACTTTCCTTTTTTAGCAGCTGTGGCTCCTATTCCCAACAAGGAGAGCATTCTGATGAGTGAGAACCTCAGGATAGTGTGACACAGAGAAGGTGCTGAAGAAGGTCCTGGAGTCATGCTGTCCCCACAGTGCCTTTCCTGTCTCCATGACTAATTCTCCCTCCAGTCAGCTTTATGGCTTTAGGCAAGTTACCCAGTCTCCCCGGTATTTAGCTGATCTATCTCTGATCTCAGTCATGTGGTCTAAAACAGCACCTTCAGCTTGGATCTGATAATTCAGTGAAGAACCTGAAATTGGGACAGTTACGGTAAATTGATACAGTCTGCTTACAAAGCAACATGGTGATACAGAGTAATTAAAAATATGCTCATAAATTTCAACCTGGAAGTTCAACTCCTATAAATTCATGCTGAAGAAAGAATCGTAAAGATTTTCAAGTATGAAGATGCAAAGTTATTAATCACAATGAAAATATTATCAATATCTATATGTCTATTAAAAACACAAACCACTTAAAATGTTCTTAATATCTAATATCAACATAATTGTTTCACTATATTATTATCAAGTGAATAGAGTAGCCTGCAGTTCTTTGAAAATAAATCCAAAACAGCTGTACTTATGATCCTAGTAAAGTAGTGAGTGGAACTGGCCATGAAGAGAGGTAGCAAAGTCTTTGTGTGTTTGTCTCATGGTCACATAAACAAAGGAACAGGTAAGAATGAAGGAGCCAGTTCTTTTACAAAAGCAGAAATATCAATACTGTTTCTAAAAATATTTTAGCACATTATTATTCAAGAGCTCTCAGATGTAGACATTAGAATGAAATGACCATATTACAAAAGACCATGAAGTTATTAACAATTTTGATATGAGAAAATAGTAATTGTAAGATGACTTCCTGTTAAAATGGCAAAGAAATGAGAAGGTTTGACCTCGGGCTAGGGGGATGGCTCAGTCAGTATAATACCTACTTCCCACTCATGGAGGCTTGAGCTTGGATCCTTAGAACCCACATCAATGTCCAGACACAACAGGATAAATCCCAGACTGGAGGCATAGAGACAGGAGGAACCCTAGAGTCTACTGTCCAGCCAGTTAGCTGAACCAGTGAGCTCTACATTCAGTGAGAGATGATGTCTCAAGAAATAAAATGGAAATAGGTAGAGGAAGACATTCAGTGGTAACTTCTGAACTCTACACACATGTTCACATGTGATTGTGCCTCTGTACATAACACATACATGTACACACACATTTACATATATACACGTGTACACCCATTCAAAGTTTGGTTTAAAAAGTCTAGCTGTTCATATTGCCCTAATTCCTGTGGCCCTAATGTTTGGGGTTCCTCTTGTGGATCCCTTTCCACAGTTGCATTACCAGGGATGCCTTGGAACAACCCTGGTATAGACACGCTGGGTAGACTTTGTCATCCCCTGTGTGATTCTGGTAAAACTCAAGCTCTCTGTATTTTTGCTGCTGTTGGAGAGGCAGGTTGGTTGTTTTGTTTGTTTGTTAATCCAGGGTCCTGCTGTGTTGCCCAAGCCCTCCTTAAACTGGCTATCTTCCTGCCTTAGCTTTCTGAATGTGGGGACTAAGAGCTAATATTGGTGAAATTATTAAGGCCACTCCACGTAGTTAAAAGGAAGATTTATTTAATGGGTAACTTACAAATGAAGGGATAGGTAGGTCGCAGGGTCTGGGGAAGGTGTGTCACAGTCCAGCGGTGTTCTCTGGAGCTCTGCTCAGTCAACTTCCACCGTCCAGGGTCCAGGGTCCAGGAACAGAGAGAGAGAGTGTGAGCTGGCCCATCTGGCTCTCAGGTCTCCAGGCTCCTCCCTTGGCCCCGCCTTGTAGGCATGACAGTTGCCGAAGCCTCAATGGGGGTTGGAACTTCCAGATCAAAGCTGGAATGGCTACCCACTACAAGCTATGGTGATATCCACACTTCTTCACATATATTTATATGGTCTACTTTAGGAAATGACTCAAATTCTTCATTCTGTGTGCTGCTTTGAGAACTTTCTCACTCTTTACCTGTGTGGTAATGACTGGAAGACACTCCTGGCTTAGTGAATAGCCAGGGTAAAATTTGCATGGCCGACAGTGATAACCTCACCCCAGTAGTGATAGCTGCACTTTCCTGAGTACTCACTGAAGGCCAGGCCCTGTGTTGTATGATTCATTCCTCATCCTTACTGGTAAAGAACCCAGGGCTCTCAGGCTCAGTTATTATACAAGGTCACAGATCCAGTCAGGAGAGAGGGGTGGGCCTGAATATAAACACTGGTATTTTGGTTTTGTGGCTTACTGGTTATCAGTCTTAATTACTGACTATAGATTTGATCAGGATTAGTCAGTTATTAAGAAAAACACTACTCCCCCCCCCCCAGCCCCGTGCTGGGAATGACATCCAGGGATTCACTAGCACCAGGCAACTGTTCTGCCGCTCTTTCTCTTACTTGAGACCACAGAATTCAATTTAGTAAGTAAATTCAAAGTCCCCAATATAAGCACCACATTTGTTTTCTCTGCTTCTTCTTGAAGTCATCCTGGCAAAGCTGAGACCCTCTAGCTACTGTATTCTTAATATTTTTTGCATCATCTCAAGTATCTACAGACTGTGTATAGAAATCCTTCTTATGAAACAATGTATGCAACATATTTTCTCTCTTATGGCATTATATTTCTATGATATGATTGGCAAATCTTTAATATACTATTCACAGTTAGCAGCTGGTTAGAACAACAATATTTTGCATATTTGGGGAATACGTTTGGGGTGAGATTGCCCATTGCTTCTCAAACTATAAGTTTTCCAGGTGATACAGGAACAGTGCCAGCACTGAGGTGTCTCAGTTACAGTAGTACCTGCACATTGGTTTAGTGAAGTGTCCTCTAAAGAACATGAAAAGGCACCCTGCTACACATACAGTTGTCTTGCATTGCATTCAGGCACATCTGGAGAGAATGACATTTCATGACAGCTTTCTCCAGGCAGCCAAGCCGAAAGACTGCAGGACTCCATGAAATGGGAATGGATATGGGGGAGTTGAGGTCAAGGATTACTTGATCTCCAAGTACAAATGGTCACTCTGACCTTACAGTGTGATACATACTTTTCTGTAATTGTTCCAAGTGCTCCTGACTCTGGTAAGTCTTTTTCCAGCTCACTCAGTGTCCTGTCAACTTGTAGAAACTCCAGGACTGAGGAGGAGGAAAAAAAGAAGAAACATGCATTTCATAAGTTACCAAAATAGCGCTCACTGAAATACATTCATTATGAGTCCCCTGAAGGCATGGACTTCTCATGAGTCTAGAGCAGAGCTTGATTGTGAAAAATATTACTCCTCGTTTGTATGCTGTGACGGAGTTGGCTTTGCAGACTCGCGCTGGCTACAGGCAGTGCCTGACAACTGGATTGCATTAGTATTCATGTCCCGTTTCCATGGGGACTAGAAAAGTAGTAGTGCGCAGGAGGGGTCGGGTAATTAGAGATGAAGTATCGATCTGTGAATCAGAGCCCGCACCTGCACAGTCGCTCCGCATTAGTGAATCATCAGCAGGGACCTCTCTGCCACACAGGCAGATCACACGCTGCACTCCACACAAAGCATTTTTTTTTAAATTCAAGTGTGTTTTACTAAAACTTGAGAGCTAATGGCTTTCATATTACAATAATCATCATGAAACATTTTCAACAATGAAAATGAAACCGCCAGATTCTTTTTTTCCTCTTAAAATCAGCTTTCTGGAAAAATAAGGCAATGGACCGCTTCTGCTTGTGACAGCTGTGCTCTTTTTCATGGTCTTGTCTGGATGTATGGGCAGTGAAAGGGTGCTTAGGACAAAGCTTTGATGTGGATCAGAGCATCTGACATTCCTGTCCAACCAGCCTCTGTTCCCATGAGAGACCTGTGTGTTGCCCCAGATCCTGGGTCGTGGGTCTACTGCTGTCCCCTCTAAGGTGGGACAAATGGCTGTTTATGCTTTTTTTTTTTAAACTCTCCTTCTTCATTAACACAAAAAGGAATATGCACGCCCAACTGGGGTTGACATTGCTATTGTTGCAGCTTCGTTAAGCAAAAGCTTGGCAATAACCTTCACTAGGTTGCCTATTCCAAGACTATTCCAAGTCCAGCATAAGACTGTTCCTTATGTTGAAGGAATTTAAGTATCTGTGAGTAAGTGGAAACCAAAAAGTAGCAAAGTTATCAATGCAGGCAGTTACACTGGGAAGAGGAAGGCATTGGGGAACCTGCTAGGGTGAGTTCTGGAAATGGATTTGGTTGTTGCTTTTGGTACTGGAGATCAAGCCCAGGGCCCCTGACCTGCACCCCTAGCCTGGAAACATTCTTACTAAGGGCTGTGGTGTCTTCCTGTCTTCTTAAACATATGTGGACGGGCATCCAGTTCTCAGCCCTTAGGTCCATGCAGTTTGCTTATCTAAGTTATGCTTCAATAAAAACATAAAATTTATACATCTTCTGATAATTCCTAGCTGCCATATAAAGTAGACCTTGGATGTTGCTAAATAGAAATGTAGGCACAGGCATTTGACAGTCAAAAGTTGTGCTTTATGGCTGTCTTGTTTATGGCTAAGCGTTACACCAACACACACCACATCCCAGCTTCTCCAGGGCTCAGGGAACGTTGCTAGAGAGAGGACAGAAAAATTGCAGGGGCCAAAGGTTGTGGAGGACTTAGATGAACCGGTGTCTAATCATACAACAGGATCACTACACTCAGGAATTCACAGCAGCTGTGTTTCCTGTGCAAGACTTACAGAATAACAAGCCAGCTAATATTCCCTCATGGATAGGGAGGTGCATATGGGCCCCCACCCCTAACTGAGGAGCTCTTGACAGTGGATGGCTGCTTGGAGAGAGAGTCAGATATTTTTAGGAGTGTGGTCCTGGTAGGTTGACTACGCTCATCCAAATGATCCCACACCCATTCAGGAGGCAGAGTGCAAGGTAAGGAAAGGCATGCTGGAGCCCTTGAGGTTCTTAAATCTAATGAAAGGTTAAGGTTTGTCTATAAAGATGATCTGACTCTGTGTATGGTCACAGTGGTGGGGGAAATTCCACATCTAGCAGCAGCATTCATCAAATCAGCAGACACAAGAAGGAGCCAGATCTGGCTTTGGGTTGGGCTCACAAGTACTTGGGAAGTTCCATACCTTGCAGTCCCTTCAGTAGAAGCTTCAGACCCAGGGTGGGGAACAAATCTGACCTCATAGTCCAACAAACAAACAATCCTAAACAACAGCCTGGTTTAGAGAGATAACTTAGTCAGTTAAATACAGGCAAGAGGACCTGAGTTCATTGCCCAGAACCCATGTGAAAAAGTCCAGTGTGATGTTGCATGCTTATAATTCCAGTGCTGGGGAGGCAGAGATAGGCAGGTCCCTGAGACTCACTAGATAGCAACCTAGCCAAGTCAGCGAGCTCTAGGTCAAATGAAGGGCTCTGTCTCACAAAATAAGATGGACAGCTCTTATGGAATGCAACAAGTTGACTCCTTGTCTACACACACACACACACACACACACACACACACACACACACACACACACACACACAGAGAGAGAGAGAGAGAGAGAGAGAGAGAGAGAGAGAGAGAGAGAACACTACAGAATTACAAATTACTTGCCATAATTTAATATAGCCCTTTAGATAACAATGCAGAAATTGAAAACAGGATTTAAGCCTTGACATTTGTTCATTATGGTCATTTCTTCTCAAGCTAAGACATCAATTCATTCAATAACTTTGGCATGAAACCTGACTTTGACAAAGTAGCATTTGGGGTAGTAGAGTGGAAATGTTACACCTGATGGGTATTTTTCAGAATTATATTGGAAATACTATTCTTTTCCTCTTGACATATATTTTAAGTTTTTAAAGAACATTCTTAATGTATCATTGAGAGCTGGACATAGCACATGCTACCAAGAAACCAAGCCAGAAAGCTCCCAAGTTCAGCGCCAGCCTGGACTACGTAACCAAACCACATGCCACAAAACAGCCATTGAAGCTTTTATCCTCATGTGTTCATCACGGAAATTGTCGGCCAAGAAGCTGATAGGAGTACAGAATGTACCTCTTCCTTTTGGCATTGTGAGGAAAGGGCACTAATTTCTGGCTCATTTTATGAAAAGCTATTTTTGTCAGCGAGGGGAAAAATACCCTACTTTACTGAGTAGCTGACTCAGAATGAATGGATTTATATTTGACTTTTCCAGTTCAGACATTTATCCACAGATGAGACAGATTTTGAATTAGTAAGAGCTCTTTCATGTTATTTTGAAGGTGTTTTGCTATTTGTGCTTTCATATATTTGGGATGTTGTTTTTCACATTGTGTTCTCATAGCATTTGTTTCAAAGAAGTGATATTCCATTAGGCTAGCTTATTTCATCCTTAAAAATGTCTGACATGCTGTTCGTAACCAAGTTCAAAGGAAGAGTGTGGATCCGCTGGCTCTCGAGCTGGAACAGGAGTCATTTGGAGAACTGGTGAGCTCATGGATTTCTGTGTCTTTTTAAAGTTTCTGATTCTGATTGGAGAGAGACTTTCCAAAGAGCAGCAACAGTGGTGTGGTATGGATGGTGGATGGTGGGTGGGGAGCTTCATCTTGAGTACTGCTGTGTTCTGTCCTGGTGTTTAGTACTTCCTTTGGGTATTTCTTTACTATGGCTGCTGAAACACCACAGATGGAGGGGCTTCGAACAGCAGAACTTGTTTTCTTCAGGTTCTGTAGTCAGAGTATGATTTTGTTGCTGCAAGTAAAAGCTAAGGGGCTGCTGGGGCTGCGTCCTTTAGGAGACACCAGGGGAATCCCTGGCTCCCAGTAGCCTGCTCCTTGGCTTGTAGGTGGCTGCCATCTTCCTTTTTGTAGTCAAACCTGCCTCTGACAAACCAAAATACCTCATTATGTGAAGGTCCTTACCTTAGTCACTTCTGCGAACTTTTTGCCAGGTAAGGTGATATTCCTACATCTGGACGTTAGCCCTTGTCTCTTTGCCAGCTGATATAGAACGTACAATGATGTGAAAACCCCATTCTCATCTCTACTGATCGTGCAGCAGTCATTCACTGGAATATGACGAGGGAAATGTCATTTAGAACATGACAACATTCTCCTTTGAAACTGACAAGAATTTCCAGATAGTAACACTCAGGCACCTGCAATAAATGATCATGTTATTCTATTATCTTGAAACACCGTGGAAAAACATATTTTCCAACAATCAATTTTGTTAAGAGCAGATATAAAATTTTTCTCTTAAAATGTCACATATTTTACACACATTGGCCAATAGAACACGTGATATGCTCACAGTTATGTTCGATAACTGGTACCACATGGTAAGGACTGCAATGGTGCTGCAGGTAGACCTCTTGGGATTCGAGTGAGGAAGGTGTGCATATTCTGGAAGTTCAGCAAAGTGGGAGCTGAGGAGTGGACTAAAGTTGAAAGATAAAGGAGTCATTGACCGTGAAGATGGACAAGCAACAGGGAGAGAAAATGATGATGGAGAAGAGTCAACAGATAAAGCTAGAACTTGGAAAGGATTGTATCCAGGGTCAGGGCAAGAGAGGTCTCCGGTGATGAAAGACAGCCAGGGTGCTAGGCAGCCCCCACGTCCATGTTTGACAGGCAGGACTTCAGCTTCCATTTAGGAGAAAAATAAGTACCAGACAGTTGAACAGGAGCTGGGAAACGGCCAGTGGTCTCGGTGTGAGGAAGGAGTTGGACACAACAAATCCTGGGTGCGTGGCAATGCGTTAGCCCTGCAGCGGCTGTACTGGCTGTGGCTTTTGGCTCAGCTCCAGGGATAGCTGCCTCCTCCTCTGCATCAGTTTTGTTGTGTTAGGTACACTCAAGGATGGTTGGCAGAAGGCCCATTTTGAACACTTGGGCACGGAAGAGGCTGAACATTAAAAGAGAGAGAAGAGGACACAAGCAGACTGTTGTCAGTTTATTAAGTTACTTCTGAAAGGAGAGAAAAGAAAAAGTGGAAGTTTCAAAAGACTTCTCAATTGGGCATACAGTTCAGTGGGAGAGCACTTGCCTGGCCTGCGCAAGGCTGGGAGTTCATTCACCAGGACTGCTGAGTTTAACTCAGTAAGTGGGCATGTCAGTAAATGACGCACAGAGAGAGCTCTCCCTCCTTTTTCCTTTCCTTTTCCTTCCTCCCTCCCTCTCTTCCTCCCCCTTTCCTTCTTTCCCACCCTCCTACTTTCTTTCCTTCTTTTTCCAGAGAGTGACTGTTTGTTGCTTAGTTTAAAGAAACATGTTTCTATTTCACTTAGGATCTTTTCCCGCTGGAGTAAGAAGCCAATTTTTCATCCAAGGATCACCTACCTTTCATTTGAAGGTTTTGGATAGTGTAGTGGAGGTACAGCTCCCTGTTTTCAGTGCTGGAGATGGAACTCCTGGCCTCATCCATGTGGGCTGTGCCTCCAACCCCTTAGCTTGCTTTTTCAAAAAGCTTATGCTTAGAAAATAAAACTAACTTTTAAGTAGACTCTAGCTCTGTGGTATTTGTAGGAGAGCAGGCAGCTGATTTGAGAAAGGAGGAAGATGTGTATTGGAGCATGAGCAGCGCTGGCTTCCTCGTGTCTTAAGTTATGCCTGTCAAGACCTTCTTCTTGGGCAGGGCCTTGTGTTGCTCCACCATTTCGAAAAGAAAACTATGTCAGAGAGGTTAAGTAACGTTAAGTGGCAGGGTGTGTGATTCTTCACCCGCCTTCACCACAGTCAAACCGTCTCTCCAAGGAAGAAGACTACAGCTCAGCATTGCGTCAAAACCTGCGATGCCAACCTACTCTATGATATTATACTTTGCCTTCAGTTGTAGTGGGAGGATACCATTTTTAGCTTTAAACATGCTCAGTGTCTACTAAAATTGTATGTGCATAGGGTTTTCCAGAAATTCTTTCATACTTTTCTACCAAGGAAAGCTTTGCTTACTGTACTAGAATATAGAACGTATTCTTTTTAATGGGAAAGGTCTGCAGCTCCCCCCACCCCACCCCTGCCTGGACACACACTTTAGCAAACCTGTTGGACCTGTGGTAACCTGGATGGTCAATGCCTTCCATGCTCAGACAGCCACCAGGACTGTGGATTGCGTTGGACTCCCCTTTCCTTTCCCAGTACTCTTGGCTTTGAGCCTCTGCCCTTCTCTCATCACCACCCTGTGCTGCACAGGGGACACCCAGAGATCCCTAGGAACTGGTCGCTTGCCTCCCTGTGCACCTCTAACACTGTCAGTACTATAAGCATCAATCCTGAAAGTCTGTCTCTAATGCATACCAGATCTGCTCTTTTTCGGATGGCAGAGGGGTTAGACTCATGGAATACATGTTATGAATTGAGCAAATTTCAAAGCTAGAGAAGAGAAAAAAGAAGTAGGAAACTGAGCATTTTGGAACTCGTTTTTAAAATGAAGCTGATGCCCCCACGTAATACCTTGCTCCTGGGTTAAAGCTGACATTGGGAGAGTAGGTAGTAAAGGTAAATAGACCATTTGAGGGAGACTGTATATTCTGAGGTCCCATTTTCTTTTCAGTGTCTTGGGAGGGAAAGGAAAAGCAGGAGACACAAATGCCAGAGGGCATCCTGTCGCCCTGGTAGAGGTCCAGAGTGTAAAGTGCCTTCCACCCATCTCTGAATCTTTCTCTGTATCTGCATCATTGGCAGAGCTTGTTTCTTTCCCCAGCCCTCCTGCCTGTTCCCAACACAGCGGGGGTGGCTCATCACCTTTTTTTTTTTTTTTTTATGACCAACAAAGATCAGTTCTTCTAGGCTACTGAAGCCTATATACAGCCCCCAGGCTAATTCAGAGCATAACCCCCTGGGTCAGGTTAAAGAACTCCCCCACTTCATACTACTGTACCCCCAATGATGCTCTCTGGTTGCTCTAGCTGCATCATCTGAATTTACTTTCGGAATGAGTTTCCCAGAAATCCCCTGGGTCTATGCTGATGGCACTTACATCATACCCAAGTATAGGCCTTGAGTTATTCTGTGAAAAATCCCTCACAGGAGTTCTGTAGATTTTAAATATGATTTCTGTTTTCTCTTGCTGCCAAATATGTGTGTGTGTGTGTGTGTGTGTGTGTGTGTGTGTGTGTGTGTGTGTAAGTACCAATAGTTTATTCATTGTCTCATAGATCATTTATATTGATACCACACTTCTTAATATAGAAGTAAATTTTTTTCTTCTGCTTCCAGAATTGTGGAAAGCTTACAGTTTGTGGGGGTGGTGTTAGGGGATAAACGTGTGTGGGAGCCTCAGGAAATTGGGTGGTGGGATAAAAGGAAGTGGAAGTACAGAGGTGGGGGTGGAGTGGAGGATTCTATTTGTAAGTGAATGAGAACTTCCTCTTGGGGGCAAGTGTTTAATATATGTTGTAACTTTTATTAAACAGTGACACTTGCTAAGGATCGTGTATAGCAATTCCAAGGCCATGAAGGTGGAGTTGGACTTGTGATAACTTACGGTGCTGTGTGTGTTACTCATACACTTTTGCACTGCAGTCCAGTCCTCATTCATGACTTCTCCAGGGAGCAGGTGTCTCCTCTTCCCCTCCTCCTCTTGGTCATCACCAAGCAAAACTCTAAGCATCATAAACTGTATGTTTCTTGTCCAAAGTGATCACCATATTCATATTAACTATCCCTTCTATAGCCTTTGGGGCAATTATATATTCATTTTATGACTTTGAGGCAAGAAGAAATTTTCTGTGACTTTAATCCGAGTTCATATATTTAACCCCAACCCCTTTTCCAAGCACACGGCTTTCAAAAAGGTGGCTGATATCTGTGTTATCAGGCACATCATAAGATTAGGCCCTGCTGCAATAGTGGCGTCTTGTTGCTTACATATAGATATTTCCCATATAGATAACCTCCTTCCTTCCTTCCTTCCTTCCTTCCTTCCTTCCTTCCTTCCTTCCTTCCTCCCTCCCTCTCTCCCTTCCTTTTCTCCCTCTTCCTTTCCCTTGTTCATAACTACTCTCATATAATTCAAATATATATAAGAAGTAATTTTGTTTTAACTTTGTGGACTGCACTCACATTCACCAACAGGAAACTGGTTAAGTGTGATCTACTGAGGGACCGTAGTTCTACGGAACCAGTCATTAGGGTCTTCAGTGCATCTGTGACCAGCAGCCCCATGAATCTGGTGATTCTCACTCTCTTTGCCCGTTGACCTCTTAGATTTTTGCTTCTGTTCAGGTTAGCGATCAAAGCATTGCCTCTAAAACTGGCATGCCAGCTAAGAATGGAAGTACAGTTAGAACTGACTAGTCCGTCTCTTTTCGCAAGCTGAGTGCTAGTTCTCCAGTACTAACTTACTGTTTGATCGTGGGAGTGATATCACGTAGTCATTATCTGAGCTTAGATGCTTTATTTTTAATCCAGAAACTAAAAAGTATTTAATAAACCTCATATTTAGTTAGTGGGCTCTAAATTCCTAGCCCTTACCTGCTAAATAAATAGGTTGATTGAGGCATTAGAAAGGGAAAAGTTTGTGAATTGCTAATTTTGTAAAGCTTTCTTTCCATTAGTTTCCTATTAAGTTTAATGAGATCTGAGCATTTGCAAATAGGCAAAAGAATGGGAAGAAACAACGAAATCTGTTTATTCTGGAAAGCCTGCCTTTTCCTCCTCGACTGACAGTCCATCCGGGGCCTCTTCCGTATCTCACAGGAATCACATTCTTCCTGCTGTTCATGCCCCACCTCTCTCAACCAGCAGGCATTCTTGCACATGTGCAGTTTCATCATACAAAGGTGATGAAGAGCCACGCTGAGAAGAAAACCTCGAAGCATATTTGATTTGGGGCAGAGTGCTAACAGTGCTTTCCCCACAGGTACCTCTGCTCCTCAGTCCGCCTGTTTGGGTGTTAGGTAGTTCTCTGAAGGCAGGTGGGCAATCGTGTTAACAGGCCATTGGAAATAAGTGAGTATGAGGGAGAGGACTTTGTTGTTGTTTATTTGTTTTGTTTTTTTAAACAACCAACTATCGTTAGAAGAAAGATAACTGTTTGAAGATTTTCAAGTTCCTCTGAGGAAAAGAAACACCCTGCTGATATTTGTGAATGACTGGTTTTTTCAAATGAAACCTTAAAGGGAAGGAAGATATGTAAGCCCAGGTTGAGCCCCGGTGGGCTTCCTGTTGCCAGTGGCAGCCTCTACTTTCTTGATGGGGACACTTTTTAGGTAGATAGCTCTGATGGAAATAGTATGTCATCACAGAAAACAGTTGTCTTGATGGCATCAGGGGACTGACTGTTCATGAAACGAGGACATTGGTGTGCAGGTGGAATTTTTTTTCTTTTATTGTAGTACAAGATTAGAGCTGGATATCTCTTCAGTGGACTGTGGCTGCAAGAAAATGGTGTCTGGTGCCAACAGAGCTAATGACTGTGACACTAGATTCCTGCCAAAGCTAATAATGAGCGCGGACTTACAAATCCCTGTGTTAGCCCTGGGACATGGAAAACATTTCTCTTCGGTAAATAGTTAGAAATCATCCACTTGTAAGTGGCTGTCAGATTGCTCCTGGCACCATATTACCGTTTGAAAGAAAAGGTTCTGGGATGAGATGTGCTGATCATTGGCTGTCCTAAGCAGTACCTTTCACTGTATGTTCTCACTAATATTTTAAAGTAGAAACTTTTGCTTTTAAATTATGAAGCACTCAGACTTTGAAAGTCAGATTCCCTCTCCTACTCCATATATTTCCGGAATCCAAAGATAACGGTGTCCTGAAAATTTGATTACAAGTCAGTATGGTTATGCTACCTATATAGGATATTATATAAAATAATTTAGATTTTTGTTTGGAGTTAATGGAGTAAGGTGTGGTCAAAGTCAAGGTTATAAATCCTGTGTGTCATAAAGTCTATGAGCTGACATTTCATTTTAGGGAGTGCATGCTCTAATCCAAGAGGTTAGGCCTCTAGAAGCGCATCTGGATGGATATTGGTGGCCACTCACAGCATGAGCTTTAGCTCTCAGGTACTAAGAGTTTTGTGGAAAAGTTTCTTTTATAATATGTCGCACATCCTGTTACTTGAAGATAAGTAACCGATAACTAAGATTTTTATAGGCTGTTTTACTTTTAGAAAGCACAAATAACATTCTTACTATCTCAGGTATCCTGTGGTAGATGAAGAGTCTGTAGGTTAGGGAATTTGATTCACCCAAGGCCCCTTCAGACACACACAAGACTTTAAGCTAAGCCTACTCAACTTAGTTAAGGACGGCTAGGCCACAGTCATGCTTAATGAGTAAGGCCAGTGTGTACCCAGATCTCCAAGAGGAGAGTACCATCTTTGCTTCTGAATTTCTTGTCAAGCTTCCCTCTCATTGAGGCAGATGGACATTTTTCTCTTGTTTGGTCCCAGGGCTTACAAAGATTCAGTACTGATAGAGGCAAGTCCAAAGCTGTCATTGACTTAAAGGCAGGGAGCAAGCACCGCTTTACCTGAGGAACTGTTATATTATCTAGAAGGAGCATAAACCTTTCCAAAAACAACTACCGTATAAGAAACCCCAACACATCCTTTCTGGTGCGGGTTGTGTAACTTTTAAGTGATGGTGTGGTATGTGGTATTGTGCATCACTGAGTCAACAGAGTCAGTCACATCTGTCTACTGGGATTTTAGCTATGCTTTTTCCTAGATGTGTGATGGAGTGAAGTATTAAAAGTTGTTTAACTTTTCTGTGCCTCAGTTTCCTTATCTATAAAATTAGATGATGATAAGGCTCAGATAAAGTCATTGCAAGAATTAAATAGTCTGTAGTTTAGACTCAATATAAATAATAATTCAGCTATAACTGTGTACAGTAAGTTTTTCTTTATTGAGTTCTTGGGGATCAATGAAATCGATTTGAATGGCACTGTACAGGACTCTCAGGCCTCTTTTGCCCTTATGTTGACGTGATAGGACATATCTACGGCAATTTTTAAAGAAATACCCTGGCTTTGTTTCTGAATGCGCCATTATTCATTTCAGACTGTAGGCAGCCCTCTCTAGATCATGCTCTGGGCAAGGTTCCTGGCCCTCCATAGAAGAAGAAACCATTTGCTGGGCCCAGGAGACTGCTCACCCAGCAGAGACCCCTTTTCCCAGTCTTGGTCATGCTCAGTTCCCTAATGGAGTCTCAGATGAGAGACAGTTCAAGGATGATTGTGTAAATAGCTACTAGAGATTAAGGGCTATTTGGCCCAGGGCTCAGTCAAAAGTTATATATTTTTTCCACTTTTTTTCCCCACAAATTCATGGGGGCAGATTAGAAACTTAAAGTTGAAAAAGTCAAGTAATTTATCCAAACTATTATAGCAAGCTTGTGGTGGTACTATGATTTGAACTCAGGGCATCTGGTCTCTAAACCTAGCTTTTAACCACAGTTCCCCAGGATTTTACATAGAACTGGCCCCATCAGAAATGCTTTTACAAATTACATGAGGCATGGAGCCATCGGTTTCCGCTAGGAGTCATTATGCAGAGGAATCTTGTGAAACCTTTCCCTAAATACCACAAAAATAATATCAGGCTATTTCATATCATATCTTATTCATGAGAACTCCTAAGGGAATTGTCTCATAGTTCTTAGCAATCAGAATGGGTATATTCCCTAAACAAATTACCCATTTTCTAATGTAATAACCTACCCTAGTTGTAATTGGCCATTGGAACTTATCAAATATACTCATGGGAATTAAAAGGGAAACCTTTGAAAAGCACACCTGTGGGGAGGTTTGGCAATCATGGTGCTGGCTGTCTCCCCTGGTGTCTGTTTCCTCCAGACATTTCAATCGGTTGCTGTATTGTGTTTTTACATTATTCCCTTTCTTCTTCACTTTGGTCCTGGATCTTTGTAGAAGAAAATGTTACCTCTGTCATTTGGGCGCGCGGGGGGGGGATATAGTTTGTTACAAGATGGAAAGAAAATATTTGACATGGAAGCAATTCCAAAGTTAACCATCTCTCTGGCAGGATATGAGCTTTGGATGCATTGGGGTTTGATGTTGGGACATGGAGGTATGATCGTGGGAAATGGCTAGTAGTTTTAATGCAGTAGAACGAGAAGGATACATTTGAGTCTGCAGGGGTTCCTGATGGTGGTTAGGAGCAATCTGGGGTACTACCATCTCCCACAGCTCTGCAGCACCTGTATCCTGGAAGGCTACTGGGTGAATCAAGGAAAATAAAGCATAGACACAGAACAACCAAATCCAGGACAGCCAGAACCTGACAGAGAACTGCTAGGAAAGGCCTGTTTTGTTTTGTTTTTTTCCAAATTCACACTGTTTATATCCTTCATTGCTTTTTTAATGCGGTGAAGATCAGGAAATCGTTTTCATTAGAGGTTAGCACAGTCTGCTAGCCTAGCAGCTAAAGATTGACCAGGCATATCTTTAAGGAGGAAATTTGAAGTATCTCCCCACGTATAAAGTGTCCTATTTGGAGACCAGCCGTTTGTTACCAGTCACGGGCAGCGGTGGAAAGGAGTCCATGGACTCACAGTTTCAAATCTAAGTGGCAAGACCTTCCTCCCCTCTTAGGGTTACTAACGATACTTCACTTCTCTTATCTTCTGCTTGTATTTCCTCCCATTATTCGTCTGTAGCTCAGGGGGTTATTGTTTTCCTAGAGCACATTTATTTCATCTTGACATTTTCACTCCTTGGATTTAGAATTAGGTTTTGTCTTTGTTTCATGCATCCAGTGTGAAGTTGTCAGGAGTATTTAGCTAAGAATCATCAGCACCTTTGAAAACTAGGGTCCCCGCAGTGAGCCAGATACACAGAGCAGCAAGAGACAGTATCAGCTTTAACCCTGCCAGCCACCCACAGGGATGCAGCAGAAAGTCTGTACGAGCTGTACTGGTGCAGCATGGCACGCTGGCATGATGCGATGTACAGGCAACCTCCATTCTCATTGGGGCTTTCTGGTGCTAAGAACCAGCGGTAATTTAAAGAGCCTTTTTACCTAAAGCTTTATGAAAATGGATTGGCTTACAGACGCTGCTGTTTCTTTTAAATAAGAATATTCTATGCTCTAATGAAACAGTTGGCAAAATATCAAAACTGTTACAATAACTGAGTTCCTGGTTACAATTATTTGCAGCTGTGATCCTGGGGCCCCAGTGTATCATTTATGGCTGTCTCTATTTCTAAAAATTATGTGCCATTTTTCATTCCTGCAAGCATGAATTTTGGTTGTACTAATTGGATATTCTTTCTCTTGCTAATTTTAAACATTGTCTGGGTGCCGGCGCAAGTTACATACTTTGCCGTGTTGTTAGGTTAAATGATACAAAGCGGTTGCTGAATTTCACATAATGGTTTCTTTTGACTGATACAGTCACATGATTAAATGAATAAAACTAGGGGAGACAGGGCGGTAGGAAAGAGATCACTGGGAAAGACTGGTGAGAAGGTGCCAGCCTGCAGGAGAAGTTGATGATTACAAATAAACCCTGAGAGGTGGGGTGACTGCTCCAGTCGAGAAGCCTTCGGAGCAGCCTCTCAACCGTAGGCTGCAGAAATACTCAGAGATGCTGTGGAGAGTGGTCAGGCTGAGCTAGCAATATCCAGGTAAGGCTGGAGGAGTGTCTGTTTCATTTGCTGCAGTGATGATGAAAGCTTAGCGTCCAGAGAACCTGTTAGGACTTTGGTTTCCTGGTACCTGCTTCAGTTCTGATCTCTAGGAGACTAATACCGTTTCCACCTAGTTAGCACTGCGTTTTCTTCCTTTGAACACTGATGTCTTTGAGCGACAGATTTTTATTAGTGCTTCTACACTACCCTTCAATGACATACTTACAATTTTCCCCCAAAGGTAAAAGTGATAGTACTTTTAAAATGCATTATTAGTTTGGTGGGTGAATCACAGCTTCTAGACTTTTTCAAATTCAGTATGATTAAGGATTAGAAGTATTTTAAAGTAACGCAAAAGATCATAGGAAAAGGGTATAAGACAAGGGTAGTCCAGCAGTCTACAACTGCTACTGGAAGGCAGGATTTTAATGTATGTTTAGTTTAAAATTCAATGTATTTGCTGGGTACATATTTTGGAATCTTTATCAAATTCATTCACATTCATTACTACAGTTAATAGATGTGTGTTGCATAGTTCACATTGCATTGCATCTTTTTCATTCAAATGATAAATATATCCTCGTGCCTTGAAATAATACTTGACATTGTTATTTCAGTAATTCCATTAAAATTATGTGGATTCATCAATAATTGACTAGTATTCTTGCAGTATTAAATAATGCAAACTTTAAAAAAAAGAGAGAAATTTTGTATCTTTCTTTGGCCTTAAAATGTGCTGGGTTGATTTATCTCTGATGGACTTTGGATCACCTTTAAAGTGTGAGAGTGCTGCTTTCCAGAACAAGTCAGGCATTTTCCATTCCCACCTCATGTGTGACGGTCCCACTCAGCTGCCAGATGAGCAGGGCAGCCATTTTGTTTCACTCTCTGAACAGTATACGGTTTCCTCTTGGGACTCCTTCTCCGTGGTTCTTAGTGGACAGAGAGCCTCTGCTAAACAAGCCCTGTTTATCTACAGGCAAGAGCCTAGACAGTGTGTTGATAGTAGTAATGTACATGAGAGGCATAGAGAGGGGGCTGGCTATAGGGAGCCTCCCTAAAGGCAAGTGAGACTCCCCCTTCTGTCATCCCCTCCCTCTTCCTCACCGATGAGCTGGCCCCAAGGGCAATGTTGGAGTTCAGGGTCTAATTCCTTCCTAGGAGTGGTGAGGCCCTGAGCATGGAGAAACATGGGCCCTTGATGACCTCACAGCAGCCTTGGGTCACCTGCTTCATACCTAAGGAATCCTTCCCTCAGCCTAAGCCCATCTCTTTGAGCTTTTCTGTTCTTGACATGTAATCTCCACACAGTTGCCAAACTATTTTCTAGAATCCATCAACAGGAACATATGAGAGTCCTTGGCAGAAGTGAAATGAAACATAAATGAAAAGATGTTTTTTGTTAGTAAACAGCCATGAATTCCACAAGTGTTTATTAACCTTAAAATATGAGTCTTTTCCTTAAGGTATTTAAATTTTAGATTTCCTCATACTCTAGCATTTCATGAAAAAAAAATCAGGAAATAAAATCAGGCAGGTATTGTTAACATAGAAGTTATCCAAACACTGGCATTTACTTAGAAGAGGCCACTTTGACATAAAGGCATTCATTGCCTTTGTACTGGGCACAAAGATCCTTTATGAGAGGCTGAATGGGATACACAGTACCCTTAGATGGTGGGAAATATTATATCCTCCACTAGCAGGTGAAATGATTCCCTAGCCACCCATAATAGCTCTGATGGCCTTTAAGTTGCTCTCCCTTTCTCTGAGCACCTATGACTTTTTCACAACATATAATTTACTTTATCTGGCAGTTTATTTTATTTATTTTTATTTTCAATTGCTCTGGTGAGGCAAGTATCTTTGTGTGTTGACTGCATTCACTTACCTACAATAATGACTGATAGGATCACTTAAATTCTCATAAATTATGTCACTTGCTCAAGATTGTTAGCCAGAAACTTAAATTTCTACAAATTGTGACTAGATAATCTAAGTCAGGAAACATGTCCTGTCTCCGAGCACTTGCCTAGCATACTTGAGGCCCTAGGTCACATCCCCAGTCCTGAGAAAAACAATGCACTCTGAGTTCCTATGCTATACTACTTTTCAAATTGATTGTTGTTTCTGCTGACAATGCATTGTGTTAAATTAGTTATCAAATGATTTAGAAGCTCTGTGTAAATATTGTTCCTTAAAATTATGTGTGTCAGAGAAAAATTGAACAGAAAGAACAGAGAATTCTCATATGCCCCTCCCTCCCATCCCCAGTTTCCCATTACTAACATTTTTGTCTTATTAGTGTAGTAGTTTTGTTAAAAATTGACAAGCCAGTATTAAAAGTCTATCATTAACTAAAGCTTACAGCTTATGTTAGGGCTTGCTCTTGCCTTGTACATACTATGGGCTTTTACAAATAGTTAGTGGCATGTTGTCACCATTGCAGTATCATGCAGAATAGCCTCTTGTCCAGAGCTGCTAAAAACTTGGGTACCAAGTTTTGCTTGTGTAGATAAAACTCTTCAACTCAATTTGAACAAATACCAAGGAGCATGTAATACACTTTCTTGTTGTGCCTTTTCAATGGGCCTGCTTTGAGGAGCAATGCTGGGAAGCAGTTGACATTGGGACGAGGCAGGGATGGTGCTGAAAGTTGGCTTTCTTGGGTTCTGTTCTCTTCGAGTCTCCTGCAACTATATATAATGGCCTGAGAGTGTACATGGAACATGTGAACATTGTTTCACAGGGCTCCAAGTAATTCTCATGTTGTCAGAACTTGAAAGTATTAATACATTCCTTGTGTTTATATTGTAGATGTCATGCAAATTAAAAGGTGGTTTACACAATTCAATAATCTTTGCTAATTCTAAGCAATAAGAGTATGTCACAAACACTTTACAAAAGCGTTCACGGATGCCATGGGTAAGGCGTGTGTGTTTGCCACACTCTACTTTGCCATTACTTTATTTTCTCCTCTTATAAAGAGTTTGAGTTAAGCAGTATTTCTGGCTTGGAATATTTAGCAAGTATGTGGTCCCTGCTCTTGTCATGGTATTTTGAAAAACCTTTAAGGAGGACACTGACCTCATCTGATGTTCTATTGGTCATGTCATAGCACAAAGCTGAGGGTAAGTGAGCAACATATTTAGCACTCTGCTGTCCCGACAGGTTTTGAGAAATTCAGCTTCTGCCTAGCCCTGTGGGGGATCACCATGATGCTTTCTTCATTCAGCTCAATGCTGCCTCACTCCTGCTTGCTGGTACTGAACTGGACTCTTGATTCTGCATTCTTCATGTGTTTTGCTTACAGGTTTTCAGAGATAAGGGCAAGTCGGTTTCCTTTTTTTCCTTATATAAAAATCGTCTGGTTAATTAGCTGGTTGTAGGATGTTTTTTCTTTTCTTTTTTTTTTTTTTTCTCTCCTATCGTTTTCTTACCTACTTTCCCTAGGTAAAAGCTACCACTATATAATTCACCCACCTTGACAATGCAGGATTGCTGTTGATTCTTTTCTGTGTTCCAGATAAGAGAACAGAGGAAACAGAGAGGCAGGGAGTATAAGCCTCCACGACTGAACCAATTATGAGAACACAGATCAGTTTTGCCGCATGAGATCAGAAATGATAGAGAAGGCCTTCAGAGAGTTTTCTGTCTCATGGGAGGTGGCTAGCAAGCAGGTGTTTGCAGCCCAGTGAGTGTGGGAAAGGAATATTCACAGGGTGGACTGCTGTGAAACTTATTTTGGGGAACTGGGAACAGTTCTGCATAATTGTACTTAGCAGTGGCTTGTTAGCCAAGAAGGATAAACAGAGAGAATCCAGAAGGAGATTAAAAATGGGCTAGCAATTGCCTTGAATTCATAAGAAACCTGAGCTTTACTGTAATTGATGTGAAATCATCTGATGTGTTTAAAAAAAAAGAAAAAAAAGAAAAAAGAAAAGAAAAGAAATGGGGAAGGGGAAGCCTGTATTCCCAGTCTTTTGCCAGTTTCGTTTAGACTTTGAATTGAAACTCACGGACATTCCAAGAGTGTGTCAAGTTCAAAATCAAATCACTCTTCCCTTCCTTACTTCTCATTTTCCTTCCTCGTCTTAGTTTTTAAAAAAGAAACAAAACAAAAGGTTGTCTCTGTGTCTCCGACTTGCAGTCCCATGACGTGGTCCCCTGGCTGGTGTTGAGGTTGCATTCCTATGCCGCCACATTGGAAAGTCAGAGGTGCTGCTCTCGCCTCCCCCTCCTCCCCGTCTCCTAACGAGACAGTGTAACCACCAACTCCTCCCGGGAATGAGTTTCATTCACCCTCTGTTCTCCATGTTCAGCTTTAATCATTCATAAATTTATAAAGTCATTAGACCTCCCCCAGTTGTCCTTCACTGTACAGAGTTCAGGTAAATTATGTTTATTGCTTCTGCACCTGGGGTTCTGAACTGCTAGTAAACCTCTTTATAAACTTAAAATTACACATATTCAACATGCCCGTGACAGATAGTGGAAACGGTATGAATGCATTGGAAAGTCACACAGTGTGTACCGTACGCCACCTGCATCTCTCCCTGTTTCTCTATGTCTGTTCGTGTTTCTCTCATTTTTAGTTAGGATTAGGCTTGGAGCATATTACAGTCCATCAGCCAATCAATCTCA
>CABHPR010157989.1:28379-50937 GCA_902168415.1 Peromyscus melanophrys | reverse complement strand
TTAATCCCAGGAAGTGATGGCAGAAAGCAGAAAGGTATATAAGGCGTGAGGACCAGGAACTAGAGCTGGTTAAGCTTTTAGGCTTTTGAGTAGCAGTTCAACTGAGATCAATTTGGATGAGGACACAGAGGTTCCCAGTCTGAGGAAACAGGATCAGCTGAGGAATTGACGAGGTGAGGAAGCTGTGGCTTGTTCTGCTTCTCTGATCTTCCAGCGTTCACCCCAATACCTGGCTCTGAGTTTGTTTTTATTAATAAGACCCTTTAAGATTCGTGCTACAGTACTCATTCATAAGTGGATACTAGAGGTAAAGCAAAGGATAACCAGACTACAACCCACAGCTCCAGAGAAACTAGCTAACAAGGAGGACCCTAAGAGGGACACATGGATTGCCCTGGGAAGGGGAAATAGATGAGAGCTCCATGAGTAAACTGGGGTGAGAGAGGACAATAGAGGGGATGGGATGAGAACATTAGGGAATGGGATGGCCAAGCTGTGGAAGGGACAGAGTAGGAGAGCAATGAAAGAGATATCTTGATAGAGGGAGACATTACGGGGTTAGGGACATGTCAGTTTCTAGGAAGACAGGTCAGAGAAATACCAACAAAGGAGCAGAGAACAGAAAATAGCACTAGACAGAAAGAAGCAAGGCAGGGATGCTTCAAAGCCCAGCAAACACAGAGTCCCAACTAGGACAGTGAGTGTAGCTCACTCTTTCAGAAAATGAGAAGCTCGGCTAGATAAAGAAGTAAGCAGACAGGAAATGGTTTCCTTCATTTGTTTGACAGTTTGGTAAGTCAGTTCTCTGAAAAGATTTCCATATGTTGACAGGCCTGGAGGGAGAGGTTCGTTGCTCTGGAGGAAGTGTGCCCAGGGCTTGGTTGCCCTGGAGGAAGGGTTCTGAGAGTTGAGTTGCATGCCTATCCAGTTGAAAAGAAACATCACACACAAGTCACACACCTTATGAGACAATGCAAGCATGTCAATGTATGGTAAGTGCTACATGCAGTATATCGACGAGGTTCATCATGATGGCCTCCAGGAACCAGAGGTTTCAGAAGTCACAAAGCACAGATGACCTTACCAAGGAACAGCTGTTTTCCCTCCTTGCCTCTCTCCAGTGTCTCACGGGTGTCCCGCCCACCTCATCTTCCCCAGACTTACCTTCTCATGTGGTTTATAGTCACATTTACATGACAGTAGTATCGCCTGGGATGAAGGCTTGCTGGAGGAATAAAATAATTGGAAGTAAGTGTAGGAGTCAGTTAGTATTTAATGTATATTAGCCTGCTGTTTTTACTGTCGCGGCTCCAATCACTGTCTCTTCTGTAATGGCGTCAGACTCAGCAGAGCCACTGTCTACCCTCGACTCCCCAGGAGTGTTCCTGTGATGGATTGTGTGTCCTGGGAAGTATAGAGATGCCCCCCTCAAGGCTATTTTAAGAATTGTTCTTATAACATGGTTCATCAGGTATTAAACTAGGTAGAATAAATATAAGGGATTTTTCTTGCATGGAGTTTTTTTTTTCTTCACTCGCTGTCAGCCTGCTGAAGAACATCATAAATCACCCTGACAGCTGTAGTGGCTGGTCCTGAGCGCTGCCAGAATGGAAAGTTAGGAAGTTATGTACAATTCACAAAATATTGTCTCATTTCTCCCGCATGCAGTAATTGTATCCAGATTTGCTAATGAGATATACCCTAGGGATGGAGAAGTAAGGGAAGATCAAGATTTCATGCACAAGGAGACAGAACTTTCCCTGGATGTTGGTGGGACTAGGAAGTTGATGATATAGGACGTACCCACGTGGTCATAGACTACACTGCTAGTCTATACGATCGAACATAATCCATCCTCAGCAGCACTGGATGAAACATTATAGAAGATTTCTCCTGTCACTACTCTTAGGATTCTCACATGAAATCTGCACTGGGTATTTCCCCCCACTTGACAGAAAAATGGAAACACGTTTCTACAGTTGAGAACTAGAGCATCATCCTTTTTCCTTAGTCCTACACCATAGTTACCGATTTCTTAATTTGTATAATCTCCCTCCTCTTTCATCAGAATGTGAAGACTGTAGGGTTTTTTTTCTACATTCAAATACTTTTTTAAAAAAATGGATGTGCAAGATGGCTCAGTGGGTAAAGGTACTTGTCTCCAAGACTGCTGAACTGAGCTAAATTCTATCTCCTGGACCCACGAGAAGAATGAAAGAACCAACTTCCTCAGTTTGTCCTCTGACCTACACACACACACACACACACACACACACACACACACACACACACACAATTGTAAGAAAAAAATTAAAACCCTAAAACAAGCTCACTAGGACATGAAGAGGATCTAGGATCTGCTCTAAGGTCTGTATGTTAAATGCATGAGGTACACTTGACTGTACTTCCCCTATTAGGGCTGATAAAGCCCAGACCTGAAGAAGCTTCAGGTTTTCCCAGAATGTTGTTGCCTAGCCTTGAACTAATGCTTTTTCAAGGATTTCTTCACTTAATTTTTGTTGTAATGCTTATTTGTACTCTTTAGGTCAGAGGAGCTTTTTGCTACTATATCCTGCAGAGTCTATTTTTTAATTATTATTTATTTATTGTGTGTTTATGTATTTGTATGTGCACATGCCTGTGCATCACACACACACACACACACACACACACACACACAAGTGCGTGCACATATATAAATACATTCCATGAAACACATGTGTATCTTAGAGGACAACTTTCTGGAGTCACGTCTCTCTTTCCAACATGTAGGTCCTGGGGATTGAACTCAAGTTGTCATTCTTGGTAGTAAGTGCCTTTACCTGCTGAACTAGTCCTGTATTCCTTTCTTTTCTTTCTTCCTCTAATATGAAGACTGCCAATTATTGATCACAGTGTGCTATGTACTCACCAAACAACACACACTTGGAATTGTGATGACAGTTTAAATAGGTATTTATACAGCTTGAGAACACACACACAAAGAGAATATATTCTAAAAACCTCTAATTAACTATGATAAAAATTATAAACAAGATCTCTGTGGAAGAGCAAATTTTTACAATGTTTATATTGAAAGGAGAGAAAGTAAAGAAACCTAAAATTAGGTAATGCTCATGAATTCACCACAGATTTTGAGAGGAAGTAAGGGGACAGCACTAGGAAGTGCTCATGAATATACTACAGATTTTTTAATACCTGCAGTGAAAGAAGGTCAGGCATTCTAATGGCGGAAAGCATACAAATACAGTCATGTTTAAAAGTGGATTTAGCCGGGCAGTGGTGGCGCATGCCTTTAATCCCAGCACTCGGGAGGCAGAGACAGGCGGATCTCTGGGAGTTCGAGGCCAGCCTGGTCTACAGGGTGAGTTCCAGGAAAGGCGCAAAGCTACACAGAGAAACCCTGTCTCGAAAAACCAAAAAAAAAAAAAAAGTGGATTTAATTTCTTTACAAAAAACAGTACTTTCATTGCAATAAAAAATAAAATTCAGTGATACTCTTTCTGCCAAAGATTCATGCAAAGCATAATAGCTTGGAAACACTGAAATCTAAGAAATCTTGATAAACTCCAGCAGAATCTAGGAAAAAGAAAATTGGTATGGGAATGTTAGTTTTAGACAATCTGAAAAACCAATTGAGTTGGAATGATTGACCAACTTTATACTAATAGAACTTGCTGGAGTTAGAGCTACAGCTCAGTGGTCTTGTAGAAGATGCATATTTAGTTTTTAGCACCCACATGGTAGCTCACAACTGTCTGTAACTCCAGTTCCAGAGGAATCTTTGCTGATCTCTGCAGGGACTTACAAGAATGCTATACAAACATATGTGTGCTCCCCCCCCAACACACATGTATAGCAAATAAATTTTTGAGGTGCCCTAAAAACTCAGTTACAACTACCTAACCTATCTTGTAGCTTCCTGAAAGAATAAATACATAAATAAGTGCTGTGGGATGTCTTTCTGTATGCTGTGAATATGTGTGGCTCCCATTGGATAATAAATAAAGCTGTTTTGGTCTACAGCAAGGAAGCTTATAGCCAGGTGGGAAATCCAAGCAGAGATACAGAAAGAAGAAGGATGGAGAGAAGAGAGATGCCAGCCAGCCATAAAAGGAGCAACAAGATGCCAGCAGACTGGTAACACCCGGCCATGTGGCAACATATAGATTAATAGGAATGGGTTAATTTAAGATCAAAGAGCTAGCTAGCAAGAAGCTGAAGCCATGAGCCATACAATTTGTAATTAATATAAGCCTCTGAGTAATTATTTTATAGGCGGCTGGGACCGCAGGTGGGAGAGATTCATACAGACTGCTGAGCAGGGCAGGACTAGAGAAATTTCCGTCTACAAATAAGTGCTCATACTAGTCATTATTAGTCATAACTCCTTTTTCTCCTTTCTTATGGAAAATTCTATCATTAAGGTGTTTGTCAGAGTCAGGCAGCTGTCTGATGTAGTACAGCATGTGGAATAAACTGGATCTACCTCAGTGACTGTGCCAGACAAGGCCCCACAGATTCATCCCCTCAGACCCGCCCCAGCATCAGGCTAGCTCCAGCGACCTCAAGACTCTGCTCTGTTCTAATTCCATTTCTGTTGCTGTGATAGACTATCCTGACAAAGGCAACTTAGAGAAGAAAGGGGCAAAGGGTCTTTTCTCTTTTCTTTCTTTTTTGGCTTAAAATTCCAGTCCAGTCTGTCATATGGGAGAATCCAAAGCAAGAACTTCAGTCTCTAGTCACTTCACATCCATAGCAAGATAAAAGGCAGAATGTGGATCCTTTCTTGCTTGTTAGTCTTCTTCCCTCTTACCTAGTTCAGAAGTTCCTAAACTAGGGATTGGTGCTACCCACAGTGGAATGTGTCTTTCTACATCAATCAACAATCAAGACAATCCTCCATAGACATGCCCACAGGCCAACCTGATCTAGATACTTCCTCATTAAGGTGATTTTAGGTCATGGCAAACTGAAAGTTAAAAACTAACCATTGTAGATACAAGTCTACAAAACCAAATTCCATGCTCCAGTACCAGGTTGTCCTCATAGCCTCAGGCTCCAGTAGAGCCAGAAGCACACTGGCAGAGAACAAAATAAATTTTCAGGCAAAACTGTTACAGGGGACAAAGAAAATGACTACATAATGATAAAGAGTTAACTCATTAATAGACTACAACACCTTTGACTATATATGGACCCAACATTGAGGCATGTAAATACATAAAATTAAGATGAACAGAGCTGAATGGAGAAAGAGACAGCAATACAATAGTAGAGGACTTCAATACCCCATACCTTATAATAGGTAGATCATTGAGACAGAAAACCAATAAGAAAACATTGGGTGGGGTCTTAGTCACTGTTCTATTGCTGTGAGGAGACACCATGACCAAGACGATGCTCATAAAAGAAAGTATTTAAATGGGGTGTTGCTTACAGTTTCAGAGGTCTAGTCCATTATCATTGTTGTGGGGAACATAGAGGTATGCACAGTACTGGAGCAGTTGATGAAAGCTACAGCCTGATTAAAAGGTGGGGGAAGAGGCAGGGGGAGGGAGGTAGATGGCCTGGTGTGGGCTTTTACCTGAAAGCCCACCCCCCAGTGACACACTTCCTCCAACAGTGACACAGTTCCTCTAACAAGGCCACACCTCCTAATCTTTCTAATCCAGTCAAACAGTTCCACTCCCCGATGACTAAGCATTCAAACATATGAGCCTATGGGAGCTATTTTCATTCAAATCACTATAGGTGAATATGCTATAGGAGGAAATAGACCTACCTGACATGGAGATCTAACACATGTGGACAGAATGTTCCAATCAGCAGCAGAAGAATAAGTGTGCGTTCTCCAGGATAAATATCAGACAAATAAAAAAAATAGTATTTATAGTTTGAGAAAAGAGAATTCTTGTTGAGTATCTTTTCTAACTACAATGGAATGAAACTACAAATCAGCAATAGGAAAAATCCTGGGATGAACTCAAATCCATGCAAATTAAATGAAACACCATTGAATAACCAATAAGTGAAGGAAAGAATGGTAAGATGAACAATATATATCGTGTTAAATGAAAATGAACATGACTTACAAGTCCCTCTGTAAGGTGACAAAGGCAGTTCAAAGATGTTTTATATTACACACTAAAAAAGGAAGATCTTAAATCATCTAACTTTCTGTCTCAGAGAACTGAAAAATGAGAAGATTAGGCTCAATGTTAGCAAAAGAAATAAAATAATAAGTGTAAGAATAGACATAAAATAGAGAAAAAAGAGCAAAATTAAGCACATTGACTTCTTAGGCTTAAGTGAGACTCCGCCTAAGATGTAGGCAGCAAGGCAAAAAAGGCGGGGTTTGGCCAAGGGGATGAACCCGGACTAAAAAGATTTTGCAGAGTAAAGGAAATAACGCAGGGAAGAGACAAACATCAAGCGGGAAAACATTTTTAAACACACATGTAATGATGGCTAATTATGGATCAGTGTCCAAATACATAAAAAAAATCAAAAAACTCGATAGCAAGCAAACAATCAGATTTAAAGACAAGCAAAGAACTTATATGGCTATTAAAAAAAGAAAACTCATCATCACTAATAATCAGAAAAATTCAGATTAAAGCTACAACTGGATGTCATTTGACAACTGTGAGAATTGTTATCATAAAAATTACTGGGCAGTGGTAGATAACTTGCCTGATACATCCTAAGCTCCTTAGGCTCAATAATGCCCAGTGTGAGTGGGGGCTGCGTGGGCCCAGACCACAGCAAATGTGTGTAAGTACAGAGAGAAAAGAGGATCTTACACAGGATCCAGATATTCCACTTCTGGGTGTACATTTGAAGGAGCTGGAACTTCCCATGGTGAAATGGTATCTGCAGGCCCATGTTCACAGCAGCATTGCTGCCCTAAGCAGAGGTACAGAATCAATCCAAATGTCCACTGATGAGAAAACAGATAAGGAGAATATGACGTTTTGTTCATCACTATACAGTGACTAAGCTCTGGAGACCTAATGTCCAACGTGGAAATCATTTAATAATATTTCATTGTATAGTTGAAATTGGCTAGGAAATAAATCCCAGATGTTGTCACAATACTCATACCACTGACTATGTGAGGTACTGGATATGTTAATTAGCTTAATAGCAGTGGTCATTTCACGACGTGTTCATGTATCAAAACATGTTGTACACTAAATGTATCAAATTCTTCAGTGCTAACTATACATCAGTAAAAAAAAATGAAGTATTGATTTTCCAGTAAAAATAAAAAAGTGCAAGGCACACACAGAGACATGAAGGTATCATCCCTGTAATTTAGGGGAAGTGTGGGGGGGTGGTGTTGAGATAAGAGTTTCATATTGCCCAGGCTGGCCTTGAACTCATTATGTAGACGAGAATAACGGTGAACTTCACTATTTCCCAATGACTGAGATTACGAGCTGTGCCTCCATACCCATCTTTAAATGTTTAAGAGGAATAAAACTGTATTAGAGCGATGTGTCAGCAAATATGACAACAACATAAACATTATATAAGAAGAGCTGGAGAGACTTATAATTGACAAGGTTTTTAAGTGACGCAAAAGCTGAACTGTTAGGAGACAGAATCACCAAATCCAAAGGTAAGTCATGAGACTATTCTGTCTGAGGAACAGAGAGAAGTGGATTGAAGAAAAATGCACAGCCCCTCAGAGCTCCATGCAACACCATCAGGCATAGCAACCACACAGTGGAGACCATCAGAAGACAGGGGGCCAAGAAATGGGACAAGATGTATGTCTGTGAAGGATCAGTGGCTAAAATATTTCCTAGTTAACAAAAGCTACAAGCCCATACATTCTGGGTGTTTGCCATCCTTAAAGTGGGACCTAGACGGCTCAGAGTCAAAGGGTCCAAAGACTCAGACAACGAATGGGGAAGAAACAAGGGCAAAGCAACTCCTCAGGGACCAAGAGTTCTTAATGAGAGCCGCAGCTGAGTCCTCAACACAGTTGTGTTTAAGCAAGCACCAACCCTAACTACATTCAGCTTGTTCATTTGTTCCCTACAGCAAACACTAAGGAACTAATAGGTTGATTAATATGGTATAATAGAAAACCTCTATGGAACCTGAATGATGGCAATAACAATATAAGTGATATTGTAGTTTCATTTCTATTGCTGCAATAAAACACCCTGACCCAAAGCAACATAGAGGAGGAAGGGAGCTAGTTGGTTTACAATGCCAGGTCCCTCATTGCAGAGAAGTCACAGAGGAAGAAGCTTCAGACAGGTGGTCACACTGCTTCCACAGTCAAGAGGAGAGGGGAATGAATGCATAGATGCTGCTTGCTTCTTTGCTGTTTTCTTCATTCTTAATCAGTACAGAGGCCAGCTTAGGGAATGGTGCTACCCACAGTGGGCTGGGTATTCATACATCAATTATGGAAACCAACATAACCCCCCAAGAGGCATGCCCAAAGGCCAACCTGATGTTGACCCTCTCTCCCTGGGGTAATTCTAGGTTGCATCAAGTTGACAATTAAAGCTAACCATCACAGATGGAAAAAAAGAAATAAAATATACACAAAATAGGATATATATAAAATTCATTTTTCCATTAGGTATATTAAATATAATTTCCACTAAAAAGATAACATACTACAAGTCAATTGTCTTGGGAAGAGTTTTAGTCAGCCAGACAAGGCCTATGAATCTGGAATAAGGAAAACTGATCTAGTTATACCTTTAAAAAAATTATCAATTAAGGAAAGAAAAGATTCGGACCTTTCTGTGATGGTCTCTGCCAAGTGTATAAACCCCAAGGATTTATTCAAAAGAGGACCTAGGATTATTTAACTTTTCAGTAGACATTGCCCTTTGCTTCTTTCTTGTGTCCCTCATCTCCATTCCCTCCCTCCCTCCTGGTCTTCATTGAGTCCTTCCCATTTGGGGTGATGGTGAATGGTTCCAGGGACTCAAACATGCTAGAAAAGTCCTCCCTATTGAATTATGCTCCAACTCTGACAGGCGTCAGACAGGCCTTTGAAGTTATTAAAATTCCCCTTTCCATGTCTTTCATGTCCCATCTGTGTAGAAGTGACAACTTTGAGCGGCTAGTACACCAGGAAGCAAGGAGATGTGGAACATGAGGATGTGACCTTAGAGGTGCAGCTTGAACATGTGAAGGACTGCGATTTGCATCGGAGGTAGGGTAAACATATAGGAACAACGCACCTATGACATGGTAGATAATTGTGCCCCTACTGCCTTTTGGAAGTTGCATCTTCCCCAAAGTGTTCATCTCAGATGACCAATCACAGTGCTCCGTCAAGGATGCCAATCACTCTCTCAAAGATGCCCCGTCTTGTGAGCAGCAAATATAAGGTTTTCACTGGGAGCTGCCACTGCTACTGCCACATTGCCTGGCTTCTGTGTCTTATTTTTAGAACTTGGTTCTAGTCACTGATCTTGCTTTTGTTTAAATATTTGGGATTTTGTTCATTATGGATTTTTAAAATTTATTTTTATTTTTGTTTAATGTGTGTGTGTGTGTGTGTGTGTGTGTGTGTGTGTGTGTGTGTGTGTCTGTGTGTGTGTGTGTGTGTCTGTGTGAGGGCATGCCTCGTGTATGTGGATACCCATTCAAGCCAAGAGGGTGACAAATCCTCTGGGTCTACAGGTGGTTGTGAGCCATAGTGTAGCTGTTGGGAACCAAATTCAGGCCCTCTGGAAGAGCAGCGAGTGCTCTCCACCACTGAACCATGTCTGTAGCCCCCATACGGGTTTCTGCATTCAGTTTGCATTCATTCCTTTTGGTACTTACTATTTTTTTTTAAAAAAACGATTCCATCAAAACATGATTTATCTTAACTGTGGAGCTTTTGACACCCCTTAAATTTGGCATCTTCAGACACTTCTCTTACCTCGCCACCATCTTGGCCCTTTCTCCAGACTTTGATCCCACGAGTGACAGTTTCCTGCTCCAAATAAGCAGAATCTGGAAGCCGAATAAGTCTGGCATAGTCAAGGAAATAGAAGAACGAAAATATCTAATGTCAAAAAAAGAATTCCGCTCCCTCCTTGGAACTCCAAGAAAAAAACTATGGAAACTATATAAGCTGCTTTAGTGAAAGAGTTGGTCCCAAATATACAAACAAATTGAATGTAATGAAAAAATACTTCACTTACTCTAAGTATATATGTGGATATATGAACACAGATATGAAATTTGGAAGTTAAATCAATAGAAAATCGTGCAGATTTTATTACAATTATCAAAAGAATAGAATCATTCTAAAAAGACTAAGTGACATTACCTATCTCCATTGGCATATTTGATGATATAAGGTACCGTTTTTTTTACAAATTAATGTTTGATTTTTATGCAACTCCATTTGGTTTTGGAATGGTTTAATTGATTAACGTATCCAAAAGTTCATCTCAGAATATTTAGTTGATTAACTTACCCAAAAATTCATCTCTGAATATCAACTTCTTATAACCAGAAAGTTTTCAGAGAGTGACTATTAGAATCTAAAACAATAATATTATATAGTTGTGATGATTAATATTATCAACTGGACAGGATCTAGAAGACAAGTCTCTAGGCATGCTTTGAGGGACTATCTAGGTTAGGGTATTTGAAGTGGGAAGATCCTAAATATGGGCAATAGCATTCCACGAGGGGGTTAGCAGGTCGTGGACTGAAACAAAGAAAGCCAGCCAAGCCTAGGTTTTCATTTCACAGCAACACGACAAACAGTTCACTTAGAAAGAGTGGGTGTTACATGGTGTGGTTTTAGTGCTAGAGTGGACAGAACTCTTGAAATGGATTTGATCAGTAATAATCTGAGTAGTGATCATAAGAAATTGTAAATTAAATGAGGGAATCTGATTTAGTTAAGGACGATAGAGTCATAGATAAATTCTATTGAGATAGTTAGGAAGGCATATAAAGAAATAAAATTAGAATGCAGTTCATCTGGATATCAAATTCATCCTTTCTTTCTTTCTTTCTTTCTTTTTTTTTTTTTTTTTTTTTTTTTTTTTTTGGTTTTTCGAGACAGGGTTTCTCTGTGTAGCTTTGCGCCTTTCCTGGAAGTCACTTGGTAGCCCAGGCTGGCCTTGAACTCACAGAGATCCACCTGTCTCTGCCTCCCGAGTGCTGGGATTAAAGGCGTGCGCCACCATTGCCTGGCTCAAATTCATCCTAAACAGGTTGGACAGTCAAATATAAATGCTTATACACTTACCAACCATATGTATTGGTGAATATTAATGTAAGCAACGGTTTCTCTTTCTAAATAACTCATTCAATTCATATAATTTTGGAAAATTCTGATACATTAACCTTTATGGAAAAAAATGTCAATTATTTAGTTGACTAAAATGATATAGAACATTAAGTAACCCATTAAACAAGGGGAGATAATGAAAAAATGAACAGTTTTCTCCTTGATAAAGGGATCCCCTCAGCTCTTCTGTGTCTTGCTTTGTTTTTATTTATACGGATTTTAAACAAGTAAATAATTGGATAATACCTTATAATTAAGTAGAGTTTGACTAAAAGGACTTGGAGTTTAAATATGAAAAAAACCCTCAAATTTCATAATTTTAACATAACAATGTAATATTCAAAAATCACCTTGTAATCGTGCCCGACTCCCAAAGAAAAGGAATGCTTACCTAACAGCTTTCTCCCTGTGTAATTCATCCTTGACAAACTTTGTGAACGAAACTTACAGCAGTTGCTGCAGATGGTTAAAAACATACACAGTGAAGTTTAGGCACCATTTCCGGCAAGAACTCTCATTATGCGAAAACAGGGGGAAATTCTTTAGCATAGCACAGTCAGAGCTATTGGTTATCCCAATGTGTACTTTCCCTTTCTTCTGTGGTGGGAGAAGCAGACTGGAAGCTCAGACCACATTTACTGCTTGCCAGAGTCGCATTTCTTTGTCTCCCTGGCTATTGCTGCGAGATCAAGCCTTTGTGTTCTGTTGTTGCTGATTTCTATTTTTCTCCAGTGGGATATGAAATGTATGTGATGATACAATCTCGGGCACCACCCATGAGAAAGTCAGTGCCCCATTTCCATATTCCTCTCTGGTACTAAAAAATAGACAAGGTGGCAGTCGTTGGAACGAAAGTAGACTTATGAGATGGAAGATGTGTGCTTTCTGGGAAGAAGTAAGACGCAATAGTACTGAGAGCCTGGTACTGAGGAAGGAAGCTGATGCTGGGTTCTGAAGGCTTCCTCCCTTAGGAGCCACCATTATTCTGGGCCTTTCAACATAGTGTTTAAAGCTTTCAGACTCTCAATGTACTGGAATTTTAATATCTGGATACTCATCCTGGCAAGCAAATGTAGATGTTGTTCTTCATATTGTATGTAAAACAAGTTCTACACAGATTGGAAGTTTAAATATTTTAAATACTTACAATCTATAATATTGTAGAAAGTTAAGAAACATGAAAATTATGACTGATATCAATAAGGAAAATTAATAAAACAGTCTTAAAAGAGGAAGAAGTGCTTGAAAGGAAGTAATCTGTAGTGTAAGCAGAGGATAAAGGCCTAAGATATGTAGCATATAAAGAGATAAAGTGAAATAAACCTAACTTAAGATTAACAAATACGAAAAGTAAACTCAAAGCAGAAATACTACATTGTGAAAATATAAGAAAACACATTCCACTTCACCAGTACTTAGGGAAATAGAAATTAAAATTGCATTGAAATTGTGTTTTTCACCAATTTAATTTATCATAGTGTTCAATGTGAGAAAACAGAATTTTCCATTCACTGTTGATAGACGAGTAAATGGGTGCAATCATGTTCAAGGGCAGTGTGGCAGGGGCTATCAAACTGGAAGTGTGAATACCTTTGCACTCACATTCCAGAAGCTTATCCTACAGAAATCAAAGAAAACAAGCTCAAAACTATTTTCATGGATTTTTTCTATCACATTCATAAAAATTGACCTAAATACCTCCCAGGGAGGAATGTACTGACAAAAAAATTTTTTTCTTTTCCATCACACTTTTAAAAAATGATAACTCAGTCATATTTATACGTATTAAAAAGTAAGTAATGTAATATCATGCTGTAAATAAAGCTTCTCTGTTCTGTGACCCGCTATATATTTTTCATGATGGAAAACAGAATACACATTAACATCCTTATTTGAATTAAGTCAGAGTGAAAATGCCATCAGGAATTTTAGGTACTTGAAATCTTCAATTCTGAAGTCTTCCTGGAATGTAAACAGCAATGATATTTGGGGAAACTGCAGCCCCTCTGCTCAGTACAGTATGCAGATGTTGTCTGTGGCATATATACATGCGGAGTTGATATCAAGATGGTGATGAAGGGATAACAAGGGTCCTCTAATGCATTAGAGTGTCTCAACTCTGAGGGACATTGCAAATCCCAAGAGAGACACAAGGACCAAGAGCCAACGCTCTGATATCAAATGAGTTTAGGGAAATGATGACTTGCACGCCGTCCACCCTCCCTCTTTTCAAAAAAATAATTTCAAACTTTCTATAATGAATGTTTGTGAAAACAAAACTCCATCTTTACCAAACTGTTTGGAAAAGCTGGATGGCACCTTCTGCAGCATAAGCTGCCCATGCCCAGGACTCCGGGGACACTAATTAGAAAATGATGAGTTAATTAAAGTTGTGCGCCTAGTCTCCATGGCAAGGATTTCCTTTAATCCAACGGTGTCGTGTGTATGTGTGAGTGTGTGAGTGTGTGCGTGTGCGCGTGTGCACATTTTCTCCGTTTGCAGAATGTGGTTTCTGGATGGAAAACTGAGAACAGACTGACCCTCTGGCCGCAGCTCCTCACGTCAGGGAGGCCCAGTTGCAGGTGCGTGCTGTTTGGTTTGCTTTGCCAAGTCAAAAGAAGTTGTGCTTCCTGCTGGGTTTTGAGTTTCTAACTTGAGATAGGGCAAGAGAAACTCTAAACAGTTTGCCCTTTGCAGATGGATTGAAGTAGTACTGAAATTCACTAGTGTTCCCTGGAGGGGTTTACTTATTTATTTATTTATTCCATGCTGTTATCACTGCCCCGAAAACAAACAAGGAATAGTAAATGTGCTCTCAGTAACTGAGCAAACGGATGTGTTCGTGGGTGGTTCTGGGGCTGCCATCCCTCTGGCTTGACATGAGAGCAAACAGAGAAATATATCGAAGTCAGGTTTTCCTCTGCCCATAGCATAGCTTTATTCCAAAGACTTGGTGGCATTGGAAAATGTCTGCCAAAGTTTCCAGACAGGAAATGGGCTGCTGCGTCTCCAGGACCCTCAGGCAGCTGGAAAACCTTAGGACCTAATCCCATCTCAACTCCTCCCAGGGCAGTTGACAACCACTTTTTTTTTTCCTATGGTTCTGTTTCCTCTCTCCTGACCCCAATAAGGTGTTTCAGGATTAATTAGCTACTGCTAATTAGGGGCACAAAGCTGAAAAACAGCCCTGTATATGGAAGTGGTGAGATAAACTTTCGTTATCTCTTACAGGGGCCTCCATTTTGGATCATAGAACACTTTCAGGGACTATCTCCTTACTGACACAACCCTCTAAATTCCTACTCCTGCTCTGCCTAGGCCGCCATGTGCTTTGCCTCTACTCTGCCTGCACTGGGGTTTTTTTCTCATTCTTAGAGAATGAGAAGTCTGAGGTACCGGCTAAGGCTGAGAATTCCCAAAGTGCCAACAAATCTTTGGGGGGAATTCTAAGATGTTACTCTTTGTGGACTTGTGGTTTAGCCCTTGAAACTGTCTCAGTCATCCATACTTTGAGAGGGAGAAACTTCAAGCAATGTTTTAATTAGAGGCTTTGGGAAGATTGTCCTAGGTAACAGATAAATGGAAAGATGGACTCAGGTTCTTGTGCTTGAGTAATTCCTAAACATACTGGAAAAGTGCAGTTCATAAGTACAATTAAGTATATATGGTAAATGATATATAAGCAAGAAATAAATGTCAAAAGAAGCAGATTGAAAATAGGCTACCATGTTGCTTTTGCTGTGCCATTCAATACGATGATTTTGATAATGACAGAAAATAATCCACAGTCATGATGTTTAGCTAACTTAACACTGAAAGGCAGCTATTAGAATCCTGACTTTGCTGCTGAGAAAGGAGATCCACATAGTTGTGAAATGACTTGCTCATCCAGCTACAACTGGCAATTCAGAGTTGGAACCCAGGCAACCCGCCTTCAGAGGTTACTTACATTCTTAACATCAAGAGCTCAGTGCTTCGCTGTCTCATTGAATGTGAGTTTGGATGCCACAAGCCTACAGTCTGAAGCTGTGTTTTCTTGTGGCTATAAGACGTGTGCAAATCTCAAAGATAAGACAATTTTTTCCTTTTTTCCATGTTTTCAAAATATTGAGGTATTCAGGTACAATTTACCCCCCCCACCCCCAAAACATCAAACTTGGCACATTGAAATGTTCCCACAATGTTTTCAAACCATCACCGCTATCTAATTCCAAACTATCTGTATCACTGTGAAAGCAAACTCTGTCCCCTCTTAGCACTCACTCCCCAGGTCCTTTCCCTCACCAGTCCAGGCAGCAACCAGTGGACTTGGTGAAAATATCCTCTTCGGGATACGTCATGTGAGTGGAATCATAGGAAATGTGACCTTTCATGTCTGGCTTCTTTCTTTTGACCTATTGTCCCAGGGCTCCTTCATGTATCATGTGTCAGTACTTCATTCCTTTTTATGCCTGAATAACAACAGTCCATTGTGTGGCTGCATCCAGGCATTGTGTTTATTCAGTCATCCTAGGACATTTGCTTTCTTGTCTCATTGGGGCTGTTATGAATGGTGCTGTGAGTGTTTTTGGGCGAGCATACGTAACTTGGGGTAGAATTTCTGTCGTATGATAACCCAGTGTAATTGGTTAAGAGCAAACAATACTTTAAAAGATTTTTTTTAAAAAAAAAAAAAGGTTACTTCTAATATATATATATATATTATATATATATTATATATATATTGGTTTTTCGAGACAGGGTTTCTCTGTGTAGCTTTGTGCCTTTCCTAGAGCTCACTTGGTAGCCCAGGCTGGCCTCTACTTCTAATATTTTAAAACTCATTCTTTTGCAATTACATGATGTACATACCTTAATATGCTTAAATATTATTTTTAAACAACTTCCAAAACGCTACACGAAGTGCCCGCAGTACACTGGTTCAAAACAGAGAGGCTCTTGGGAGCAGAAAATGGTCGAGAAAAACTGTTGGTCCGAAGCCTGTGAACTTCTCAGTAAAAGCGTGTGGAGACCCAACAGGCTTGAGCACTAACAGCTGCTCTGATGCTCTTCCTGAGGTGAGGAGCACCACGGAGGCTGTGATGCCTGACCCGACTTTTCTTGTTAGGCAGTTTGCGAAAGGCCACTGTGGAGCCCACACCAACCCCAAGGAGTGTGCTCCACAATCCCTTACCTTGATTGAAATAGATGAAAACGAAAAGGTTCACAGGGACCTGGGGGTTTTCGGCTGGCAGAAATAGGCTTTCCCATTGTGGACAATCAGAAGTGATTTTCTGTCCTCAGGCTAGCAGGATTATTTCCATGCTGAAAGTGTTACTACAGACTGTAACAGAGCTCCCTCTATCCTTATGTGGACGCTACAGAGGAGCATCTATCTTTCTTGAAAAGCATCCCAACTTACTCCATGAGCTGAATGACCTGTGCCTGGTAAGAAGGAAGGGGTTTCTGACAACCACCAGGGATGAAGTTGGTCCATCCTCAAAAGGCCTTGCTCAGAAGTCTTGGCATGGTCACCCCACTAAGTTGAGAAGGGCTAAGTTTGTCCGTTGTCAGATCATTGCTGGTTGTCACCAAACTCGGACGCTACCAGGAATTTGTGTCACATGCTCAAAGAGAGGAGAAGATTCCTCTCTGCAATATGTTTTCCTTATTAGCTGTCTGCCAGGGCTACTGCATAGAGAGAAAGTGGAAAACTTCAGTCTGTGACCATATGTCCAATGTACGTCCCTCTCTCTGGCTCCCAGCGAATGTTCTCATTTTAAACTTCCAAGCTGCATGACTTTAATTCATCCTCTTTTCTAGACCAGAAACACCACCACTTATGAATCTATAAAGGCTTGTAAAGGACCTGTTTCTTTACAGTGCTCCATAGTGAACAAGTGTTGGGCTTTGAAGCCAGAAAGACCTGGCTTTAGAGACTGCCTTCCCACTCAATACCTACCCACACAATTTTGTATTTGTACGTGTGTGTGCATGCTTGTACAGGTATGTGTGTGGGATTTGTGTGTGCTTGTGGAGTCAACCTTGGATGGCATTCCCAAAAACACTGTTTGCCTCATTTGGAGGCAAGGGCTCTCACTTACCTAGAACTTACCAAATTGGCTATGCTAGCTGGCCAGGGAAGTGGAGGGATCTACCTGTCTCCACCTGCCCAGCTCTGAGATTACCAGTGCCATCATGCCCACCTTTCTATGTAGATTATGGGCTTGAACTTGGGTCCTTATGTCCACTTGGCAAGTGCTTTACCCACCAAGCTAGCTCCCTACACCCTACATGCATCTTGAGGAAAAATCACTTGTGCCCTCAAGTATGGATGCCATGAACTGGCATAGGTCAGACTCCTATAACGTGCCCGGAACATAGTAATCGTTCAGCAAATGGGAGCTGTTCTTTTATAGACCTTATCACCATAATGTGTGTCCCAAGTATAATATGATCAAGTTACTAAGCTAACACACAAGAGGGGTCTACCACTCGGCTTCCTTCATTTGCTGGCTGCCTCTGTTCACTTTTGTTTCGCTTTTTTTCTCCTGAGACAAAAGGTTGTGTTTCGGGGTTTTTTTTTGCTCCTGTTTCTAAGTTTCACCCCTGCTCACTTGCACATGGCTGCTCTGATCTGAACAGCTCTCCGGTTTCACAGTTTGCACCCCCACCACGTCCAGCCGCCATGGGAAAGGGAGCACAGCTGTTGGGGACTGCATTCACTCTGGGGCTTTTCTCCAGGTTGAAAAAGAGCCCCCTTTGTCTCTCGCCCCTGGCATCAGGCATCGGCTCTGTGGACTCCTCGCCTCCCACTACTGGCTCTGGTGGTGGCACTGGTGTGCTGGGGGATGGGGGAGCTCGCATTAGCTCCGGGTCTGTGGCCGGAGCAGCAACTGCAGTTCAGTGATTGATTTACTCCAGAGCATCAGAAAGCCCAACTAGCAGCTCAGCAGCTCTTTACGACATCTGGCACACACTCTAACTTGCTTCCAGCTCGGCTCGTGGAGCTGGGCTCTGTTCTGCCTTAAAACCAGCCCCAACTCCTCAATTACCTTCTGCCCTTATTCATGCTCTGCCAATTCCTCTTTGCTGGAATCTGAATGAAGCGAGTGCATCTGCCAAGGCCAGGAAGCCCTTGCAAGGACTGGTGGGCCCTTTCCTTGGACATGAAGGTGGCATTTCGAATGGTGCTCGTGGACAGCTCGTTCAGATGTTGCACATTATATGTAAGAGGTGAAAGGTGAAGACTTCCAAACAAATTTTCTTGTCAGATATTTCTAGGAAAGAGAGCATTGTCTGCTCTCTGACTTAGGCTGGGCCTGTGCCCAAAAGACCACAGGACAGGTGTGAACGGACACTCTCTTCAGTTTGTCCCCTTGGTGAACACACTCGGGCTCACCTGGCAGCTGCCGTCTCTCTTACCCACTCAGCTCAAGTCAGCCAGGAGCGACAGTTCCTCCACTCCTTCAAGTCCTGAGTTCGGCGGACTGAGACAATGAGAGAAGCCACTTCTTCAGGACAATTCACCTCCTCTCAGCAGAAGGAACCACCACAAGTCCAACACTGCGAAAAATGAGCTGGAAACTTGAAGTTGGGGAGGACGGAAGCCGGATGTTTACCTCAAGCTTGAGAGAAGTTCTGCAAAAAGCAATTTTCAGTTTGCTCGGCTTCATTTCCTTGGCCCTGTCCTTTGCTGTGGCTTGTTAACAGTCACACAAAAGCCATTCAACCACCAAAGTCTCTGGCCTCACAAGAAGGGGAGGGTCTCCCTAAAAGTAATCTCCAAATTATTGACCAGGATCAGGATGTGGAGATCAGAGGTCACATCTGTAGGAGTAATTCTTCTAGCTCACACTAAGACCACTTTACCCTTTCTCTTTAATGATTCGAAGTGCACAGCCTACAAGCTCCACTTCTTACTCTGGGGTGAGATTGTCCAGATGAGAGCGATTCTATGAAAAGTCACAACTTTAATCATTAAAGACACATGCCTGTGTCCACACCCCAATGCTGAGAATGAGCAAGTCTCTGAATACCTAGCCCATAGTAGAATGTAAAATTCAGAAGTTAACCAAAGGTGTAGTTGCCAAAGAACCAGTTGCTGCCATACATTTTCTAGGTAAGAGTATCTTCCAATTGCACATTTTGGCGGATGCACCACTCAGGGACCCAGTTCTGAAAATCAACTCAATCTCTACTTAGCTGTATTCTAGAAATGGACACGTCTTATAGGATACCACAGGTGTTTGGGCTGGCTCAGCAGCAGGAGACTGTATTACAGAGTAAAAACAGGATGCCTTGTCCTTATGATTCCATGGGAGATAACCAAGTCCCATGAGCAGAGTATGCGGTTCTGTTGGAGGAAAGCAGCAAGTTTGATGTGTTGTTGCCACCCCCCCCCCCCATATTTACACAGTGACTTCAGGTCCAAATCATACCATAGCTGACTTAAAGTTAGTAAGAAACCATGAACAGTAGACCAATTAAGTCAATGGGTATTCTAGGAATAGGTAACTCGAAGCCTTCACAGAGATAGAAAAAAGGATCTGGGCTAAGGGGTAGAGAGAATACATGTCCAAAATCACTGTCTTCTTTTTTACCCCATTTGTTTTAGAATAGCCAACACGTGGATTGGTTGCATATCATATGGATAACAAATATGGAAATATTTGCAAATAGCTCATATTATCCACACAAGCAAAATGGAGGCAGAGGAAAACAAGTCATTCTTGCTATTCCCTACAGGCACTAAGCTCATCCTTGACTCTGTGAGCTTACCATTGTATTCTAGCAGTGGAACCCCCTACTTGCAGGAGACTGGACAGCCCTTTTGAAACTTTGAGATCTAGAAACTCCTTATCCTTCAGAGCTAGGAAATAGTTCTCTGTGGTTTTGTATCAGAGGTATTCAATCAAGCTACTATGCTTAAAACAGGAAGTGAACTGATCCTGTAGTACATGGGGGAATTAAAAGAGAAGACACTGGAGCCTTGTGTAGTACCAGTGATTACAGGTTCACAAGGCTTCTCAGCAAAGTCCTGATCTAGGCAGGTTTGGTCTGTCTTGAGTGAAACAGGGGGTGTGGCAGTAAGGAAAGGGGCATCCCAGCAGTCATCCTTCTTGAGGTAACCAGTCATCCCATCTATAAATATGGAGAAAGTGAAACATCTCTTCAGCATAGACCAACAATGCTGATGGGGGAAGATGGCCACTGCCTGGCACCACACTCTTTTCTATTCAAAAGCAGAAGGCCAATGGGCATTGCTGGGTACCATATAAGCCCCCTGTGTTCCTGGCTGGGAGATAATTAATCCTCTCCATCTGGACTATGCAGCTTCAAGCCAGGTTAACTGGATTTTAACAGGAGAAAGGCAGGAAATGCTGCAGTGCTGAAGCCTGAATATCGTAGAGAAGTTCAGATCTGCTCTTGGCATAATCAGATAGGAGAACTCTCTTTTTCTTAATGCAAGGGGCTCCCTGGAAGGCCATGAATCAATATTCCTTGGTACTATCTATAAAATACCCTTTATTGTATTCTATAGCTTGAAAATGTCTTCTGTTCAAATGGTATTTGCATACTGGAAATATCAATGAAAGTGTTTTGTTCAGTAAAAAAGTAAAGGCCATAAAATACCAGACAAGATTTTATTTATTTATATTTTCTAATTTTTCCCAGAGTAATAGCATTCTAAGGTCTTCCGCATTCTAAGGTTTTGTCATATCAGATAATATTTATTTCCTACCCTAGTTATTACTGTCCTAAAATTGGAGCTTTATAGAATAAAATTCAGCACAAACAACTGGAGAGACCTTTTGAAGATGTCTTTGCATTATCACTCTAAATTATTCTCTAGAATATGTTCACTACCAACAGAAGACATCTAAACTATAGTTACACGATCACTGCTCTCCAAGGCATCAGGACTGTGGTTTCTCCTTTTCAGTAAGAGCCCTTGAAAAGTTATGGAATCCACAGCTTCGGAAATGAAAAAAGAAAATGATTAAGGGTTGGAGTGTAGTTACTGGTCACAGTACTAAGGATTTTTTTAATAAAATGGGTTATTATTTCAATGTGTCATCAACTTCTGATGTGATTACTCAAGTCTTTGAAAATTGCTTAGACTATCCATAATGTGAGGATCCATGTTAAAAAACAATGCTCCTAATTTTCTAGATAGATACCACATTAAATCAAGACCAGATAAACAATTTAAATAGACCTATAACCCCTAAGGAAATAGAAGCAGTCAATAAAAGTCTCCCAACAATAAAAAGCCCAGGGCCAGATGGTTTTAGCTAGAATTCTACCAGAATTTCAAAGAAAAGCTAATACCAATACTCCTTAAAATTTTCCACACAATAGAAACAGAAGAACACTGCCAAATTCTTTTTATGAGGTCACAATTATCCTGATACTCAAACCACACAAAGATGCAACAAAGAAAGAGAATTACAGACAATTACAATCTACCTCATGAACATTGATGTAAAAATACTCAATAAAATACTGGCAAACCAACACCAAGAACACATCAAAAAAATCATTGACCATGATCAGGTAGGCTTCATTCCAAAGATGCAGGAATGGTTCAACATATGAAAATCTGTCAGTGTAATACATCATATAAACAAAATGAAAGAAAAAAATACATGATCATCTCATTAGATGCTGAAAAAGTCTTCAACAAAATCCAACACCCCTTCATGATAAAGGACTTGGAGAGATCAGGAATTCAATGAACATACCTAAACATAATAAAGGCAATTTACAGCAAGCTGACAGCCAACATCTAATTAAATAGAGAGAAACTCAAAGCAATTCCACTAAAATCAAGAACAAGACAAGGCTGTCCATTCTCCCCATATTTATTCAACATAGTACTCAAAGTTCTAGCTAGAGTAATAAGACAACAAAAGGAGATCAAGGGGATACAAATTGAAAAGGAAGAAGTCAAACTTTTGCTATTTGCAGATGATATTATAGTATACTTAAGTAACCCCAAAAATTCTACCAGGGAACTCCTACAACAGATAAACACCTTCAGTAATGTGGCAGGATACAAGAGTAACTCAAAATACCAGTAGCCTTCCTATATACAAATGATAAACAGGCTGATAAAGAAATCAAAGAAGCATCATCCTTTACAATAGCCACAAATAATAGAAAATACCTTGGGGTAACTCTAACAAAGCAAGTGAAAAACTTGTATGACAAGAATTTTAAGACTTTGAAGAAGATATCAGAAAGCGGAAAGATCTCCCATGTTCATGGATAGGTAGAACCAACATAATAAAA
>CABHPR010157989.1:0-28279 GCA_902168415.1 Peromyscus melanophrys | reverse complement strand
GAAAGAAAGAAAGAAAGAAAGAAAGAAGAGAAAAAGGGCACTTTTACCAAAAGCAATCTACAAATTCCGTGCAATCTCCATCAAAATCCCAACACAGTTTCTTCACAGAACTTGAAAGAACAATACTCAACTTCATATGGAAAAACAAAAAACCCAGGATAGCTAAAACAATCCTTTACAAAAAGCAACTTCTGGAGGCATCACCATGCCTGACTTCAAGCTCTACTATACAGCTATAGTAATAAAAACAGTTTGGTATCAGCATAAAAACTGGCATGTGGACCAATGGAATTGAATTTAACACACTGACATTAATCCACACACCTATGAACACCTGATTTTTGACAAAGAAGCCAAAATTGTACAGTAGAAAGAAGAAAGCATCTTCAACAAATGGTGCTGGTATAACTAGATGTCAACACATAGAAGATTTCAAATAGATTCCTATCTATCGCCATGCACAAAACTCAAGTCCAAGTGGATCAAAGACCTCAACATAAATCCAGTTACACTGAACCTGAAAGAAGAGAAAGTAGGAAGTAGCCTAGAACGCATTGGCACAGGAGACCACTTCCTGAATATAACACCAGTAGCACAGACACTGAGAGCAACAATAAATGGGACCTCTTGAAAATGAGAGACTTCCGTAAGGCAAAGGACAGAGTAAATAAGACAAAACAACAGCCTACAGAATGGGAAAAGATCTTCACCAACCCCACCTCTGACAGAGGGCTGATCTGCAAACTATATAAAGAACTCAAGAAACTAGACATCAGAATACCAAACAATTCAATTTAAAAATGAGCTACAGATCTAAACAGAGAATTCTCAACAGAAGAATCCCAAATGGCCAAAAGACATTTAAGGAACTGCTCAACACCCTCAGTCATCAGGGAAATGCAATCAAAATGACTCTGAGATACCATCTTACACCTGTCAGAATGGCTAAGGTCAAAATCACTGATGACAGCTTATGTTGGAGAGGATGTGGATCAAGGGGAACACTACTCCACTGTTGGTGGGAGTGCAAACTTGTATAGCCACTTTAAATCAGTATGGCAACTTTTCAGAAAATTGGGAATCAATCTCCTTCAAGACCCAATGATACCACTCTTGGGCATATACCCAAGGGATGCTCAATCATACCATAAGGATACTTGCTCAGCTATACTCACAGCAGCAGTATTCATAATATCCAGAACCTGAAAACAACCTAGATGCCTCTCAACCAAAGAATGGGTAAAGAAAATGTGGTACATATACACAATAGAGTACTATTCAGTTGTAAAAAACAATGACATCATGAAATTTGCAGGCAAATGGATGGAACTAGAAAATACCATTCTGAGTGAGATAACCCAGACTCAGAAAGACAAACATGGTATGTACTCACTCATAAGTGGATACTAGATGTAAAGCAAAGGATAACCAGACTACAACCCACAGCTCCAGAGAAGCTAGCTAACAAGGAGTACCCTAAGATGAACACATGGATTGCCCAGGGAAGGGGAAATAGATAAGATCTCCATGAGTAAACTGAGGGTGATGGGAGGCAATAGAGGGGAGGTGATGGGGAATGAGAACATAAGGGAACAGGATGTTGGAGCTGGGGGAGGAACAGAGTGGGAGAGCAATGAAAGAGATACCTTGATAGAGGGAGACAGTATATGGATAGGGAGAAACCTTGTGCTAGGGAAATTCCCAGGAATCCACAAGGATGACCCCAGCTTAGACTACTAGCAATAGTGGAGAGGGTTCCTGAACTGGCTTACCCTGGTAATCTGATTGGTGAGTACCCTAACTGTCATCATAGAGCCTTCATCCAGTAACTGATAAAAGCAGATGCAGAGATTTATGGCCAACCACCAGGCTGAGCTCCGGAAGTCCAGTTGAAGAGAATGTAGAGGGATTGTATGATGGGGAAATCTACAGAGACAACTGAACCTAGCTCTTAGGAACTCTTGAACTTTAGACCAACAGGTGTGGAACTAAGCTTGGACTAGGCCCTCAGCATATGGGAGACAGTGTGTAGCTTGGTCTGTTTGAGGGGCCCCTGGCAGTGGGATCAGGACATAACCATGGTACATGAGCTGGCCTTTTGGAGCCCATTATCTACACTGGGACTCCTTGCTCAGCCTTGATGCAGGGAGGAGGGTCTTGGTCCTGCCTCAACTGAATGTACCAGTCTTTGCTGATTCCCCATGGGAGCCCTTACCCTTTTGGAGGAGGGGATGGAGGGTGGATTGAGGGGGAAAGGCTTGGGCAGGGAGTGGGAGGAGAGATGAGGGGAGATCTGTGTTGGTAGGTAAGATGAATTTTAAAAATTTCTTAAATAAAAAAATTATGATTAAAAAACCCTCCTTCCTGAGGTTAGGAAAACCATTGCAGAGTCAGCCCTAGCAATTGTCTGGCACCACTGTTACTCAACACAGAGATGTAGAAATATAATAAAGAAGCAACATGTGAAATTTAGATAATCTAACAGAAATTAATATATGTATGGTCCATCAATATACCTATGTGTGCATAGGCCTGTATATGTACACATATGTAAGTATATTTGTGTTTTCATATAGGCCAGTGGAACTGACATATTAACCCATTGCTGATAAGAGTTGTTTCAACCTTTTAAAAATTCACTGTCCAATATGATTGATCATCTCTAATGTTCATAGTTACACATAGGAGAAAGCCCAGTTTCTCTTAACCTTAACAGAAAGGTTTTCTGAAACCTTTTAAACCTTGTAATTTGACATGAAGAGAATTTGTGGAGAGATAATGAAGCATTGGTTAATTCAGTCATTGAACAAGTTTTAAGGATGAGGTTCCTTTCCTCTGTGCTGTGTTAGTGCTGGTCAGTTCTAGTCATCATCATCATCATCATCATCATCATCATCATCATCATCATCACATGAAGTCTATCTCTGATAGTTGAATCGAAAATGTCCCCCAGAAGCTCATGTCAGTTTGTACCTAGCTAGTGAATTTTTCTTGGAAGATTGTGGAATCTTTCAGAAGAGGGGCCTAGCTAGAAGAAGTGGGCCACTAGGAGAAGGCCTTGATGTAAATCTCCTGACCTGGCTTCCTATCTAGTCTTGGCCTCCTGATTCCCATGATCATGTGTGAGCAAAGAGCCTCAGGCCCCAGCCACTGCAGCCCAGAGCACCTGGCTACCATCCCTCCCCTGTCTTGATGTACTATCAAGTCATGAGCCAAGTAAACCTTTCTCCTCTTGTTTCTTTCAGGTATTTTATCAAAGCAAGGAGAAAACTGAGTTATATACTATTGTTGTTCTAAGAGTTATGTCTCTATCCACCTATGGCCAAAATGAAGAAAAGAACAAAAAAGACCGTTAAATTCTTCCCTGGCTTCTAAAATCTAAGAATTCATTTCTGTAGACCTCTGCTTACATATGTTGAACAGAACTGAATCATATTCTTTTTTCTAAGCTTATAACTGACCACGGGGATACAATCACTGTGACTAGCCTAAGCCTTGAACTAGAAAATGGATCAACCGTTTCTGAAAGTGGATGACCAAACAGAAGATGATAGACACACAGAATAAAAGCAGAGTTACTTTAGAAGAAGGAGGAATTTGATGTAGAGTATAGAGAATCATGTGCATTTACCATCCATGTCCAAAGTTACATCTGTACCCTTGGACCTGTTAATTCTACTGGTGAAAATGTGTTGTAAGAAAATAATATAAAATTTTTATATAAACACTCGTGGAACACAGTTTATCTTAAGACTACAGATATCCAATAGCATAAAGTCATTTATTTAGATTATTTCAACTAGAAGAGATATAACAGAATTATCGGAATAATGATTACAAAATCTTATGATAGCAAGAAAGAATTTCTTATGATGTTAGATGAAAATAGACGCAATTATAATAACAATGCTAAATAGGTAATTATGGGTTTTATTTTTAAAAAAGATTATGCGTGATGTTTTTCATTTTAAGTTTTAAATACTTTGCCAGTTTACTTGTTGGGTATGTAGAACATTGAATAATATTATTAAGACATGATCAAAACATTGAGAATAAGAGGCTGAGTTCCAGCCCTAAATGGGATGTCTTTATTAACCCTCTACCGCAAGGTTCAGGGAGGATGAGGACGGGTACAGTGAAATGACACCTTCTGGACTTGGCTATCTGACTCACAAACTCACTACAGCTGTGGCTAAGGCTGTGACCTACACAAAATCAAGCCAGCTGGGCTTCTGGCATAGATAGGGGAGGTGCACTCCACCCCCAACCCCTGAATGAAGAGCATTGGTGGTTGGTAGCGGCTGGGGGAGGAAGAATCACTCTTTGTTCAGAGTCTTTCCACTGGTGGCTTTCCTGTGATCCAGTGAATGCACCTATGCACCTTTGTGTACATTGGCAGTGCTAATTGGACTTGTGGGTTATCAAAAAGGGTGTGCTTATGTAGACATGAAGTGGGAAAAGTGACATGTTGGAGGGCATGAGGCAAACTGAAAGAGGGAAATGGGTGATTGATGTGATCACGTTCCTTGACTGCATATACATGTACAAAATTCTCAAGAATAAAGAAAACATAATTTAAAATACGATCCAGTAATAAAATTGTGAAGGTCTATTAGGCAATTACATAAATACAAAGTTCAGAAGTCAATTTATTTACCTGGAAATAAGTAACCCCCAAACTGACTTGAACTTGAGGCATTTATGTTACTTTCTACATCTCAAACTCATATAATACAGAAAAAATGTTCTTTTCCACATTAATTGGTTAAAAATGCATATATAGACACATATATACACGTGCGTGTATGTGTGTGTGTGTTTGTGTGTGTGTGTGCATATACATGACCCTATCAGAACGTTTGTCTCTCCTGTGTTCTCAGTGAGTCTTGCAGTGAAGTCTTCAGCACATTTGTTTGTACATTTCTTTGGGGAAAGCGGGCAACTAATCCCGTTTTCCAGTTAGTCGTCCAGAAAGCAGACACCTGGGAAAGGCCTCTGAACTTAAATTGATCTTTCCTGTTTCTGAGACTCCTTTCACAACAGTCTTCCTCCTGGTGTGACCCTGTCATCAACTGCCATCATGAAATGTTTATAAATAAAACATGGAAAAAGGAGTGAGATCACAGCCCAGGATCAGTCTTAAGCCATGCCTTTAGGCTTGTTGCCATAGCAGAGATGTATCCAGGACCAAACAACACTCTTGGATAACAGGACTCTCACACTGTCTATAGCGACAGAGCACCTGGCATGTGGAATGCGTTCAGTGTCCTCCCATAAAGATGTTGCTTAGACCCTCATGTCTAAAAAGGAGACACTATTGCTTAAAAATAGGTATGGTGGCCCCACATCATCTGTCACTCAATTGGTCCTCATGATAGAACTGGGAACACAGAGGGGAAAGGTTTAGTAAATAGCCAATGAGATAGCAGAAAATGTAAAGATGTGTTACTCATAGTAACCTTGGTGTAGGATAAGGTGAGGTTGGATGGATTCTTTCCTGTTTTTACACCTACTCCTCAAGCCTGCCTAGAGCCAACGGGAAGAACTGGCTAGCATCAATAGGGAAGGTCCCAGGAAATGTGGGAATCCTGCTTTTAGCTGCCATACCCTGTCCTCTTACCCTTGGGTTGCATTTCCCTGGGTTTGCTAACCATCTGGCTGCAGAGCAGTGGTACTTGCTCCCTTCTGTGGATTAATCTGGTGAGAAGATGGAGTCCATCTTCAGATGCATGGATACATGCATACATATAAACCACATACATACAGATACATATATATATATATATATATATATATATATATATATATATATAAACACAAAACTATGTGCATATTTTGAGGTTGTTGATACAGGGCCAGACAACTGCAAAGTGTCCGTGGAACACCAAGTAGAAATTCTTTCTCCAGTGTACTGAAGATGAGGCAAGTGTTGAACACACAGGTTGGCTCTGCCTCTTAGCTTAGCAGAAACTTAATCAAGCTATAGGTTACTTTCCATAGTACATACTCACTTCTCACACACAAAAAAGATTCAATGCTAGACATTCCCATATCTACCTGTTAACCTCCATTGGTTTGAATATGCATACACGGTCTTATAACTATATTAAGCTTAAAGTCTGTGCATTTTTTTGTATGTCCAGATATGGTAGTTTGAATGTAATTGGCCCCCATAAACTCAGAGGGAGTATCATTATTAGGAGATGTGACTTTGTTGAAGTAATATGGCCTTGCTGGAGGGAGTGTGTCACTGTGAAGGCAGGCTTTGAGATCTCATATATCCTCAAGCCACACCCAGTATCTCAGTTCACTTCCTGTCGACTGTCAATCAAGATGTAGTGTTCTCAGCTCCTTCTCCAAGACCATGTCTGCCTGCATGCCACCATGTCCTACCATGATGATAATGGACAGCTGAAATTGTAAGCTACTCTATTAAATGTTTCCTTTAGAAGAATTGCCATGGTCATGGTGTCTCTTTACAGCAATAGAAACCCTAACTAAGACAGAAATTGGTACCAGGGACTGAGGTATTTCTGTGATAGGTCTGACCATGTTTTTATTTAGAGTAACATGGACTTTGACACTTTAGGTTAGGAAAGTGGTGGGATGCTTTAAACACTGATTAGTGGACCATAGTAGTAGCAGCATAAAAGACAGTGGTGCTGATAATGATTTGAACTGTTGAGGGCTGACTCAAGAGGTTTCAGAGGAGAAAACTTTTAGTATGATGTCTAGAGATCATTTTTTTGATATTTTGGTAAAGAAAGTGGCTGCTTTTTGCCCTTGTCCAAAGAGTCTGCCTGAGGCTAATGTGAAGAGATTTGGATTAATTCTATTGGTGAGGAAATCTCAAAAGAGCCAAGTATAGACTCTGTTGTGTGGTTGCTAGTATTCATACTTATAAAGATTTATAATGAAAAGAAGCAAGCTAAGCAAATAAAAATACAAAATATAGAACAATTTGAGTATAAAAGGAACACCAGGAAGTGGAATGGAGCTAAGTTCTGTGTTCAAGGAGATAAACAGATTAAGAAATGGAATAAAGGGAGTGGTGATCTTAGAGCAGGATCCCACTCAACTAAGTTTCCAACTTGTGAAAAAGAATTAAAGAAAAGCTTAGAGCTAGTTGTGGTGATGCATGGCTCTAATCCCAGCACTGCAGAGGCAGAGGTAGGCAGATCTCTGAGTTTGCGGCCAGCCTAGTCTATAGAGCAAGTCCAAGGACAGCCAAGCTTAGGCAGCGAAGGAAACCATTGAAAAGAGACAGCTGGCGAAGATGTAATTGAATGAGGGGGCCATGTTCCAGCCCTAGTAAGCAGCAGAACTTGTGGTGGTATTGTGTTCTCCAAAATATTGTGCACCCTAATAAACTTATCTGGGGTCAAAGAACAGAACAGCCACTATATACAGAGGCTAGAAAATGGTGACACTCACACCTTTAATCCTAGCATTCCAGAGGCAGAAATCCCTCTGGATCTCTGTGAGTTCAAGGCCACATTGGAAACAGCCAAGAATGGTGACACATGCCTTTAATCCCAAGAAGTGAGCCTTTAATCCCAGGGAGTGATGGCAGAAAGCAGAAAGATATATAAGGCATGAAGATCAGAAACTAGTAGCATTTGGCTGGTTAAGCATTTGGCTGGTTAAGCTTTTAGGCTTTGAGCAGCACAGTTCAGCTGAGTTCCATTTGGATGAGGACACAGAGGCTTCCAGTCTGAGAAAACAGGATCAGCTGAGGAATTGGCAAGGTGAGGTAGCTGTGGCTTGTTCTGCTTCTCTGATCTTCCAGCATTCACCCCAATACCTTGCTCCAGGTTTGTTTTTATTAATAAGACCTTCTAAGATTCCTGCTAAAAGAACTTAGCAGCTTTGCCCATGTGGTTCCGGCTTTAAGAATAAAGGAAACGGGCTATGGAATTTGCCTCCAGGACTAAGCCACTGAAGCCAGGTATGTATCAGGAATGTCCCTGAATGAAGACCTAGAGAGGCCATTGTGTGAAGTTGTGAAGTTGAAGCCTGGATTGCTTTGGAGACTCCAAGATGTTGGAGATGCTAGAACTGTGGGATACCTCCTGAGGAGAGCTGCTAATAGGGAGTGGAACTAGCCCAAGAAAAACAAATGTGTTGCAGTCACCAAACTGAACAGAGTTGGAGATCTGAAGAGCGCTTCGACATCAGACATGGAGATGCAGAGTTTGGAGTTTGTCCAGCTTGTATTCAGTCTAGCTTTGGTTCAATGTTTCCACACTATGCTCCTTTCCCTGTGTTTTAGAATGGTAATGTATATCCTGTGTCATTATATATTGGAAGCACGTAATCTGCTTTTTTATTTTGATTGTATAAGGGATTACAATTAAAGGAGTGTATGAACCCATGAAGAGACTTTGAACTTTAGACTTTAAAACGTTGTTGAAATTGTGATAGACTATGGGAACTTTTAAAGTTGGACTAAATTCATTTTGTACTATGATATTGTTACTAGCTTATTGGGGTCAGGGAGTGGAATATGGTAGTTTGAATGTAACTGGGCCCCATAAGCTCATAGAGAATGGCATTATTAGAAGATATGGCTTTGTTGGAGTAGGTATGGACTTTTTGGAGAAAATGAGTCACTATGGAAGTGGGCTTTGAGGTCTCATATATGCTCAAGTCACACCCATTATCTGAGACCACTTCCTGTTGCCTGCAGTTCAATATGTAGGACTCTCAGCTCCTTCCCCAGCACCACGTCTGCTTCCATGCCACCATTTCCAATCATGATAATGGACCAAACTTCTAAAACTGTGTCACCCCACTAAATGTTTTCCTTTATAAGTGTTGCTATGCTCATAGTGTCTCTTCACAGCAATAGAAACCCTAACTAAGCCACCAGAGAAGCATATTTTTCCAAATTGTATTGATTCTAAGACATATGCCTTCACATCTTTACATCTCTGGAATTGGAATGAACCTGAAAAAATAGAAATAGACTAATCCACAAACACAGCAGGAGATTTTAGTCTATTTTTCTGCAACATAAAAGCAGTCAGGATATGAATAGATATGTAGACAGTATGAAGCAAAAACTTAACAAGTTTAATCTAATAGGCAGATAAGAACGACAGATCAAACTGAGAGAGCATGGCTCCTTTCAAGTTCATTGCAATGGTCATTCAAGTGCACCAAAGGCTATGTGTGAACTTCCAAAAGACATCATGATGTTGACATTGGAGTGTGCTCTCTTACTGCTCTGGAATTAATGTGAAATAGCAAAAGCATTAGCTAGACAAATTTTATAAGGTAAATAAAAATTATGAAACTGCATGTATCAAAGAAGAAATCAGAATAAAAAGTTAACAAAAAGATCATGAATGAAACATACATTTTAAAAGCCTGTATATTTTAAAATGAGAAGCCATAAAACAATGAGGTAAATACCTTTCTTAAGAATTTCAGAAAATTCTTTAGTGTTGTGGTGCATGCTGTTAATATCAACACTCGGGAGGCAGAGGCAGACAGATTTCTGAGTTCGAGACCAGCCTGGTTTACAAAGTAGTTCCAGGACTGGCAGGTATATACAGAGAAACCTTATCTCAAAAAAAATTAAGAAAATAATTTTTAAAAAGAGTTCAAACTAACAAAATAGATAGCAAATGTTCCACAGACAACTCAGGAAAACCAAAAGTCATTCAATAAAAAGAATAATAAAATTAGTAATTCCCTTATATGACTGTCCAGGACAAAGGAAAAAGAGAGGCCTTAGTAACTAATTGAGAAATTTAAAAAAAAGACATTGATCCCACAGATGATCAGAAAATGATATAAGAAAAAATACTTTTAAACTTTAGATACATAATACATTTCTTGAAAATTACAACAAAGACTAATATGAAGATACAGAAAGCTTTAACTTCAAAAATGATCTGCATTTTAAAATCTCCCTGCAAAGGAAACCCTACCAGACGGGCTGGTGAATTTTTTGAAGGATTCATGGAGATACAATACCAACTTCACAGAAATTTTTCTACAACATGTAAAAATAAATAGCATTTTTCAATTCACTTCTTAAGACCAGTAAGTATATGTAACATTTCCATGAAAACCCAACAGATATTTTAATGAAGAAAAATAGTAAGTAGCCAATTCAAAGCAAAATTTAAAATGTATAATCATATGCTAAAACTATATTAAGTGTATTGCAGCAATAAAATTAAATGCTATAAAAATATCAATCAATAAAATTTGCTGCAACAACTGAAATACAGAGAAAAATGACATGGTCATGTTATTATGCAAAGTAAAGCACCCTTAATATAACCCAACATGTTATATTAAGTTCTCTGGCCTAAGTACTCCTAAACTACACTATTCATGTAATAGAGATTCTGAATTCAGAATGAATTTCTCCTAAATATCTGAGTTTTTAATTTGAAAGGCACACTTTTACTTATCTTTGTCTTTACATATCCATTTTTTTAAGTTAAATTCAAGGTCAAAGATTGAACCTTGACTTGGATGGATTCAGTTAGTTCTGAGTACTGCCCCCATCCACATGCCTTGGCCTCAGTGATAGACAACCGGTAAGAGGGTAGGAATAAAGCAGAATGGCATTGCCTGTGACAGCCAGCTGTGATGGAGGTAACAGAAGACACCGCTCTTCTGTAGAATTACACGTACATGCTGCTTTGTGAGGGTTTCATTTCAGTGAAGCATGACAAACTCTGTTGACATCTTAGCATTGTGTTGTATGTTCCTCTCCTTTCTGACAACTATTTTCTAATTTGTTAGCAGTCTCCATTCCTGTTCTTACAGGTAATCTAAGGTGTACTGTTCTTGTTCCATGGGTCAAGCAAAACTGAGCAGCTTCCCATTCTTGGTGCCAATGCTGCTTTTAGAATCCAGTATTATTGAAGCCACCTTTGAGTCCCCTTGGATCAGGCATGTGGGGCAGTAACAGAAGAGCTGTTCTTTGTCATGCTATTTCAGATCTCCGTCTTCCTATGAAATGACCTCAACAAGAGGCCCTCAAAATCAGCCCAGAGTGTAGGAAATTCACTCTGTGTTGCTCGCATCCAGAAACTGGAGCACCTGTTCGTCAGAGCCAGGTCGGAGGATGAAAAGCAAAAACTCCCTATGGTTGTCTGTTCATATCTACCTGAAACTCAAATCCTGAATACCTTAATCATATGTTCACTGGCAATTTATTCACATCTTTTGCCCATTTTTATTTTCATTATTTAGTGGGAAGGATCCCTAACATATTTTACAACCAAATCTTCTATCATGGTAGGTGAATTATACAAATATTTTCTGGAAGTCATCTTTTTACTTTCTTGAAGTTCAAATGTTTTCAATTGGTAAAATCCATGTTAGTACAGTTTTGTTTCTTGTACCTCAGGAGTCACAGCTACTGGAGTCATAAATGTATATGTCTATGCTTTCTTCTAAAAGTTCTGTGATTTGAACTCTTACATTGAACTTGATAGTCTATTTTGAACTAATTATTGTATATTGTATATTTAAGGAACTGTTTCATTCATCTGCATATATATATGCATATATATTCACTTCTTTACTACCTAGCCAAAAAAATAATTGTTCCTATCAATTATTTTTTGCATCCCTGTCAAAAATCAATTCACCAGAAATATAAAGATTTCTGGATTCTTCAGTTGATTCAATATGAAGAATATGCAAGAATAAGTGCCATGCCTTCTCGATTACTGTAGCACTATAATTTTAAAGTAAAAATAAACTCTTTCTCTCACGTTAAACTACTTGGAACATAGTTTTGCTTCTATACCATGAGACTGGAGAGGTGGAAGTGAGGAATGCCATTAGCCTATTTTTCCCTAAATTAACTAATATCCCAAGACTTGGAGATGGGAGAATGGAGCCTGGATAGTCTTAGCTACTTATGCTCTGAGCAAGTCTTCTGTAGTGCATCACCAAGCACAGAGACAATGGACCAGATTTAATGCAAATGTGTTATACTCTTGAAGATTTCAATGAGATGTAGTAACTTTTCTTTAATGTTTCTACATTTGTTGTATGCCTCAAAGAGTATCCAGAGAATTCAAATACTTATCCTCTATATTTTTCACCAGTTAAATTATTGTAGCTGCATTTTTTTTAATTAAGTGCATTGGCCCTTATCTAATTATCATTTAAGTAAAATTTGAAAGCTGGTTTAAAAAACAAACAAATAAACAAACAAACAACCCTCAGGAAGGTGACTGGTGGTTTGAATAAAAATGGCCCCCATAGGCTCATAGATTTAAATTCTTAGTCACCAGAGAACGGCAATTAGGAAAGAATTAGGAGGTGTGGCCTGTTGGAGTAGGTGTGCTCTTGTTGGAGGAAATGTGTCACTGGGAGTGGGCTTTAGGATTTCAAATGTTCAAGTCAGACCCCCCCTCCTCTTCCTCCTTCTGCCTGTGGATCTGGATGTAGAACTCTCAGCTACCTCTCCAGCACCATGTCTGCATTTATGCTGCCATGTTCCCCACCATGATGACAATGGACTAAACCTCTGAACGTATAAGCCAGCCCCAATTAAATGTTTTCCTTTATAAGAGTTGCTGGGGTCATGGTGTCTCTTCACAGCAATAGACAAAGACAGTGACCATGAGAGACGCTCTACTTCCAGATGTGTGTGACATCTGCAGTGGAGCTGCTACGCAGTGACTGTTTAGTCTGTCTTACTCCACTGAGTCAGGACTAGATGAGTCACAGCAATCATTAACACGTTCATCTGATGATTCTGTACACATTTAGTGAGCATCTACCATAGTTCAGATACTATAGTGGCTGGTGGGTGTGGGAGGGCACCAGAACACACCGTGAAGTTGTGATCACTATTCCAGGCCAATTCAAAGCATAACACGATGTCCCTCAAATATTTATTGCTGGTTTTTCCCCAAGCAGGGACTTCTTCCCCTTGTGGTAAACGTCTGTAACTATAGCAATGTTACCATTTTTATAGTCAGGTTTTAGGAATCTTTAAGGCATCAAATATTTTTAAATTAATAAAAAGGAAAATAACATTCAGCTTTAAAAAGGTTAAATTAATGTTGATGTACATAAGTTATGGCTTAAACTTGGATATAGCATACTTTTAATTGTTTAATAGAAACTAGCTTTCCAAAGTACAGAATGGAATCTGCTTCATAGTGTTTGCTAATAATTTCCATGGTGTCAATATTGATGGTAGCCAATTTCAGGTCAGTGAAAAGTCAGCCTTGTGGTTTGGAGAGATAGAAGCACACTTTCCCTAACTGGTATACTCTAGTCTGTACAGGACAGAGATACTGTACTTACAGGATATTCAAGATATGGCAAAAGTACTTCTGATCTCATGTCAGCTAGAGAAAAATATGTAACTATATACAGTACAATCATATCTGAACTCTGGTGTCTTTCTCAGGGGAAGTTAGTTAATGATCCACGGTCCTTTTAGACATTGCAGTGACTAACTCCTGGCCTCCAACGTCTGTCTTCTCTACTTAACCAACTTATTTTCTACCTTGTTGCAATTGTGTTTGGATATTACGGTTTTTCAAGCAACACAGTATGCATTATGTTGTATTGCTACCACATTTTACTGCAATACTGTTGTGGTAGTCTCCCCTTATTAATAAAGACACTTTCCAAGACCTTTAATAGATTCCTAAAGACACAGATAGAGCCAAACACACACACACACACACACACACACACACACACACACACACACACACATACACACACTACGTTTTTTTCTATACAGAATACCTGTAGTAAAGTTCAATTTATAATCTAGGTATAGTAAGAAATTAGCAGGAACAATAATAGAATTATAACAATATGTAATATATAATGTTATATATAAAATATAATAAGTAAAAATCAAGGTTATTTTTAAATGCCTTGTTGTACTATAGATTGGCAACCTCAGTACCTCAATACACAGTATTTTTCTTTTTTCTTTACTTATTGGTAACTTTCACCTTTCCACTGAAAAGAAGTATGTCTTTTTCAATTTGAAACCACTGCTTTTAGGTGTTGGGGCCATCACTGAATAAAACAGAGGTTATTTGAATACAAACCCTGAGAGAATGGAACAATCAAACTTACCTTGAAGGTGACTACTAATTAATGAATGGTCATGTAGCATATATAGCATGGATATGAAGAGGGAAGGCATGATTCATATTCTGGACAGTATAGAGCATGAAGAACCATGATTTCCCACACTCATCAGAGCCATTGACATATTCAAACATGAACTGCTTGTTTGTATAATCTTGCAGTGAATATTTTGGAGCCATAGTTGACTATATGCAGTTGAAATTGAAGGAAGCAAACAGTACAGATAGGCAGGACTATTGCGTAATATTGAAATAAATAATCCATTTCCATGCTGTAGGGGAGTAGCAGATTCCTTTTAGGGGCATGTCCTATATTAAAATGCCTCTATACCAATTTCCTGATGAACCCCAGGAGCTGCTTCTGGGCTATCAAATGGTATCTGGCTTTGGATGTTTCTCACTATCTCTCCCATCCTCCCCCCCCTTTTTTTTTGATGTGTCCAAGCCTTCCTTTACCTAAATAGAAACTTGCTTCCCTTGCCGTCTGTGGGTCCTCCCCAGGAAACCGTCCATAACTCAGCTGCTGAACCACTGCCATTACTTCACACTCTGTCTTCGCTTCTTGGTTCAGATCCTCTCTCACCTCATCCTTTGCAGTCTGCTCTTCCAGAAGCTCCCAAGCTCCTGCATCCCAGCACACTAGCTGAGGCAGACAGGGGCAGGTCAACTCTGTTAATTCATTTCATCATGCAGAATGGCCGTCTGCATTATCAGAGCCATCTCAGCTACTTTTGTGGCTCACAAAAATCCCGAGTCCCAGATTAGCCTAACTGTAATGTTTATTGCAGTCATTTCCAAACAGGGACATGCCCCTAAGAAGAATCTGCTACTCCCCTACAGCATGGAAATGGATTATTTATTTCAATATTACGCAATAGTCCTGCCTATCTGTACTGTTTGCTTCCTTCAATTTCAACTGCATATAGTCAACTATGGCTCCAAAATATTCACTGCAAGATTATACAAACAAGCAGTTCATGTTTGAATATGTCAATGGCTCTGATGAGTGTGGGAAATCATGGTTCTTCATGCTCTATACTGTCCAGAATATGAATCATGCCTTCCCTCTTCATATCCATGCTATATATGCTACATGACCATTCATTAATTAGCAGTCACCTTCAAGGTAAGTTTGATTGTCCCATTCTCTCATTCTAAGACATCAGTCATAGAAGTGAAAAATACCAGGGAAAGGGATCCCCAGGTGTCTGAAAGACATGTCTTCCCTCCCACCCTCTGAATGGTGTTGAGATATAGAAGGGAGGGTGACCCGGGATGGGTGAGGACACAGTGGAGTTACTATGTGCATTGATGTCTTGGTCTTGTTGCATTCTTTATGTCCACTCTAGATATTAGTCTCATTTCCCCAGTAAGCTCTTCACCAATTTACCATATGATAAGCACACATGCATATATGTGCATGCATGCATGAATATAGGTATATACTAATGTAAATGGGCCTTTGTGTGTCTTGAGATTTCTAGTCATAATTAATTACCTTACAAATGAAAGATGCTCTCAGAGGCCCTGCTGAAGAGCTAGGCAAGGAGCCAGCAGTCACCACTTTCTGGTGTGTTTTGTTTATTTCACTTCATTTCTTAGTGGTCCAGAGACAAATCTTCTCAATTCTTGTCAATCTTTGTGACATTATGACTTTTGAATGGAGAACTCTAATCACTCCAGTTCCACAACATGTATATTATGGGTAATTTCCTGTTATATTCACATATTTGTTTCTTTTAAATGTGGTGTATATGGCCTTTATGGATGATACATTCCTTGGTTTAAAACAGTGCCGATACTTCTGGGGGTAAGATTGAAAGCCGTTCAATCAGCATCACCACAGCAATGGAGCCTTTGTGTTCCAAGCTTCAATAGCATGGATGTCAAATGCAACTTTGGTGTTACATCAAATTTGGCACTTATGTAAATATCGTGACTGTGCTAATAATTATTGGCAATTCTAACCTCTATATTATGTCATTATCATTGCCAATTTCCAGAGAAAACTGGAATAAAAGAAGGTTATGTCAAAATACAGGGAGAGGCACTATTTGGCAAGCACAATCAACTGCTATTTACCTCTAATCGCGTCATTAAACACAAAAGAGTAATAAGTGTGTACGTGCTTGGGCTCCCATCACTAGAGGAGACAGAAAGGAAGAAGCCATAGTCCAAAGGTAGGAAGCCCTTGAACTGCCTGGCTCAAAGCACTTGCAGGAGACATCTTATTTTCCTGTACCTTACCTTTAAATTTCCATCATAACAAAGGCACCCTTTTTGGGTGTCTCAGAGAAAGTGAAGACACCTCTTCAGAGCCTCATTCCTAGGAAGCTTACATCACATGACTCCCCCTAAATTTTGTATCTTATTGTGACTGTCATGGAAATGATCCTCAGAGATACATCCAGAGAATACAGGGAAGCCCAGTGGTATGCTAACTGAGGTATATTAATCATGTCCTGTAAATGTGCCCTAAAATAAAACAAGCTGTTCATTTCTAACCAGACAAGAGATTTAAATCCAATCATAGCATAGGCCTACCATGTAAAGAGTTTGAATATATCAGTTAAAATATAGTGATCATACATGGTATAAAGAAAAAGACCTAACTATATGACATCTGTGCCTGAGTGTCACGCCCACACATAACATTATTTATGCCACATAGTATTCTACTGAGTGACTGACCCTTTCATCATAATAAAACTACCATATTTCTTATAATATAATCTGGCCTGGAATGTACTTTGTTCTTCAATAGATAGAACAGGTAGACTCCAAGTTTCTTTTGTTAAATCTTAGCATGATATTTTGTTTTCCATCCTTTTACTGTTATCATATTTGTTTCTTTACATTCAAAGAAATTTTGTTTTTAGTGATTTTATCATTATATTCTTTATTGGCCTATTCATATAGTATTTCTTATTTTAGGGGTTGCCTTGGTGCTGAGAGCATACAAGAGTAATTCACCTAGTCATATCATACAAGCTCACCATTTCACGTAGTACACTAGAAATACACAATGCCATTCAGTTCTGAAACTTTGTGTTGCTCTTGTACTATAGTTTGCTTTTTCATATAGTCTTCACATTATATCATTGTTTTCCTTTAGTCAGTTACTTTGTAAAGAGGTTTAAATACTAATGGAAAACATCTGTGTATTTACCAATGAAGATGTCATTACCAATACATTTCATTCCTTTTCCTGAGCTATCTCTCCATCCCTCCTAAATGGCACCATTTTCCACCCTCCTGGAGCTCTTTCAGTAATTTAAGTCTGACAGTGATTATTTCTTTCAGCTTTCATGTTTAAAAGGTATACAAATTGCCTTTGATTCTAAAATACATTTATTTGATATGAAACTCTGGGCTGACATTTGCTTCATTTAAAACTGCATTTTTTAGATTTTTAAAAATCTACTGATATTCTTACTCTTTGTAACTTAGCACAGATGGATGTGTCTTCCTCCTTCTCTGGCTGCATTTAGGGTTTTCTCATTGTCAATGTTTTTGAATCATCTGGTTATAACGTGACGACCTGTCACTTTCTTTATGATTCCTGTACTTGAACTTCATGGAGTTTCTTGGATCAGTAGGATAACACTGTTCATCAGATTTGGAACCTTTTCCACCTTCATTGCCTGTTCACGCAGGGGGCTCCGTTGATGCCTTCATTAGGCCATTGAGTCTGTTCTGTAGTCCAGTGATGTTCTGTTCATTTCATAAAATTGCTCTTCTCTCTGTGTCCCATTTAAATAGGTCTAACACTGTGCCTTCCACCGTGTCTTCACGTTCATGGGTCTTTTCATTTCTGAAATGTCTAATATGATGCGTTTTTAATCTCAGACATTGTAGTGCTTGTGTTTGAATATCCGTATCACTAATGCTAAACCTGCTTAACTAATAAACACACAGGTATAACAAGTGTTTTGTCATCACCAGGCAGTTGGAATGCTTACTCCTGCCTGTTTCTATTTCCTGACTTTCCCTCGTACTTGAATCCTTTTGGGTACACTGCTGTTTTTTATATCTATAAATATTCGCATGTTTTGTTCTTCGGTGTAATTAAGTTACTTGGGGAAAAGTTCATCCATTCCAGTCCTATTTTTAGGATTTGTTGGGCAGGACATAGCTGTTCTATTCCTGGGGTTAATTATTCTGCACTAGTAATACAAGCTCCTCTTGAGTAATTCCTACCTCTACCTTGTAAATTGTAACGCTAGGATGTTTAAGGCACTTAAAGGAAAAATTGTTTTAACAAAAGCAGATGACTGTGCGTAGACGCCTATATGACAGACAATACTGGGTTGGGACATTTTTTATCTGCAATTCTGTCAGGTGACTCTTGGGGGCCTTGAATAGCTTTTGGACAGGATAGTCTAATCAGCATTCAGATACTATTCCAAGGGGACTCTGTGCAAACCTTCAGCATTCCTTCCCTGTGTTCAGTGCTAGGTGGGTATTATTTTTCTATCGGCTTAGCAGTAGCACCTGAATCTACTGATATTTTAACTACAGTCTGTGAGGCGTGAGCCCGCAGTCAGCACCCCTCAGACCTGAGCCTGGTGGGATTTCTGTCCCCAGGCGCCGGCTCAGTTGTGGCCTCCAAATGTAGGTTTTAATTAAGTCTCTAACATTCTATTTACCAAGAAAGACTCAGGAGTCAGAGCTGGGGTGAAAACCTTCTAGATCAGAGAAGCTGAGAAGCAACCAGGTGACCTTCCTTTTTGATGGGAGACCCAGCAAGAGAAGTGTCTCTCCATTCCTCATGAACCATAAAAGACCGAATCTCTAAGACCTCCCAACTCATTCCTGTGTGTCTCTCTATCCATATTCCTGGGTTCTTGGTCCTCTCTATGGCTAATTCCTGTCAACTAGTCGCTGGCTCTGCCCCCTCATCCAAGGTTAATTTTATTGACGCAGTCTCGGAGTTTCACAGTGGGATCAAACACCCCACAACAGGTAGGTCTCTCTTTCCACACACTCCAGCTTTTAGAACGTAACCCTCTTGCTCTCATAATTCTGTCAGCTCTGCCTCTTCAGCTCAGAGAGCCTCCTAGGCTTTGCAGGATTTTCCCTACCTGTCCTGTAACCCAGAAACCCTCCCAGCACAGAAGAGTAAGGGAAAGTTGGGAGCTGGTTCATTTAATTGTCTTCAACTGTTTTTAATTGCCTGCTGCCTGGGTGCCTCTTAGAAGCTGTTGTTTCGCATGTCAGTCCATTTCAGGGTTAAATCTAAACCTGACTATCCCATTTTGGCCAAGAATAATTGTGCTTATTCTTTTTGTTTGAATATGCCCTTTTCTCCAAACATCTGTAACAAAATTTCTGTGGTGTAGCAGGGTCATGTGCCTAACACAGCTCCATGACAGTGGGTTGAATATTCTAACCTTACCATTTGGTTACCTGTGTCAATGGCAGTAACATTTTTTTAAATGAGCTCTCTCTGTTCTCTCTCTCTCTCTCTCTCTCTCTCTCTCTCTCTCTCTCTCTCTCTCTCTCTCTCTCTCTCTCTCTGTCTTTTATACATACACAAGAAACAAAAAGTTTCAGGGGTTACCCCCACAATATCGTATTCCTAAGACATACTCCTAAGATATATTCCTAAGACACATTACTGACTGAAAAGCCACTAAATGGTGAGAAACCATTCCACTGATGGTATACTAAATTAATTTTTACTCGTATGATTCTATCCTCATAAAAATATGTATAGAGTATAAGACAAGTCAGCAAGAAAGAGTTGAAGACCCTTGAAAGAAAAACTGCTTCTAACATAGGCAGGTAATTATTCCCAGAGAGCTTTGATCATTTAAACCACCATTATCTTCTTATTTAAACAGGTTGTTTAATGTCTCTGCAAAGAATGTAATGAATGGGGACTTTCAAAGCCTACCTGGGTGATTCTGCCTCATGGTGAATTTTCTGCAAATTCTTTTAGTCACCACATTAAACACAGATAAGCTCCACTGTAAGGGATATTGCCCTTTTCTCATTTATACTTGAAAGTAAGTTTCTGTTTTCTGTTAAAAGTATTCTCTTATTCAGCCTATGTTCACTTTTTTTTATTGTTTGAGAATTTCCTATGTGCATATATTGTGTTTTTATCAGATCCATCCCATCTCCCTCCCATTCAACTCTCTTCCCCTACCACTTTTCCTTCTCAACTCCACATGCTCTTGAAAAAAACAAAACACTGACTCCACTTAGAGCCTAAGGAACATCTACCAAGCATTTGTAGCCTATGGGAGCCCACACGCCTAAAGAAAATTGGCTCTCCCTCCTATAGCAACCATCAGTTGCCAATGGTTCCTCAGCTCTGGATGGGACATCATGAGCCCCTCTCTCGTCCATGCAGAGATTGGGCTGGTTTGAACTTGGACAGGTTCTTTGCAAGCAATCACAGCTGCTGTGTGTCTATGTGCGATGGTGTCGTCATGGCTGGTGAATGAGGTTTCTTCTCTACCAATGTCTGTTTTCTCTCACTCTTACAATCTCTCTCTTCTGAAATGATCTTTGAGCTTTGGGTGTGTGTGATATAGCTGCCCCCTTTAGAACCCCACACTCCACAGGCTCCTAGGCTCTGCACAATGACCAGTTGTGGGTCTTTATATTCACCATCGTCTCCCATAGAAAGAAATTTCTCTGATGAGGAATGAAAAATGCACTCTTCTATGGGCATAAAGATAGGAACTTAGGGGACAGTTTATCACTATGTCCAATTAGCAGAATAATCATATTAGATTCTCCCTAGCCAGCCATGAGGGTTTAACCCAATCAACAGTGCCAATGTAAGTCTTTCTCTAACAAACTTTCCACAGGTAAACAAGTCAAATCTAAAAATAAAATAAAATTATCATCCCACAAGTTGGCAATTAGCTACAGATAATGATAGAGGAGAATCAACACTTGCCTCTAAAGCTTTGAGCCTGGGTACAGCGCAGACAGAAACACACTCAAGGGAAAGAGTGGACTTGCCTTGGGAAGGCCCATAGGACAAGCTTGGCTTGGGATAAAAATAAAGATACTTTCTGAGCATCCTGAGAGATGTGGAGGGTGATTGAGATATAATTTTTCTTTACAAAAAAATGAAACTTCCATAAAACTTTCCAGCAATTAAAGCTTTCAACAATTAAGTTGAAATCAGTAACTCTACTGGTAGATACTTCTAAAAGTGGAACTCCTTGAACAGAAGTGGTCATGCCACTTGGATGGTTGTGAAGAATTTTTGGCATTTGACGGAGAGTTGTGCACTTATAAAACATGTCAGTTCTGGGTGGCGTCAGTTTGGTAAAGGGATATTTTTTTTTCCCAAATCGAACCATGGTTGACCTGCAGACATCAGACACTGAAAGCTGAGTTTGGGATGGTGCTAGAGACATCAAACCCACAAACAGAAGTCCACCGTGTGCTTTTCCACCATGCCAACGGATGAATCCACTGACTCTGGGACCACAGGCTTTCACCTGCATGAATGCATTCGACATTGCTAAAAAGACCACCAGCAGAGAGAGAAAGAGGCAGCAAGTGTCTGAAGAAAGAGTGGGGACAGAGCAGAGGATGAAGGTGGCAGGTTGAAGTCCTGTTGAATCACTCCCAAGTACTCAGGATAACGGTTTCATCGGTTGGCTCTGTCATCATTGGCCACAGGTAAAGATTGCTCTCAAGTCACTTCTGTGTGAAGCATTCCAAATTTCCTCTTGCTCACAGGAAACCGTTGAAAATGCCCTTAGAGAAGAACATACCAGAGAAATTGTTTTAAAAAAAATGCCACCGGAACCCAAACACTGCCATGTAAGAACATCGGTGTGCTCAGAATTTGGTCTGAACAAAGACCCTTAAAACCATCCCCTTCTCCATTGTTTTAAAAGCTTGTAAAAGTTTTCTAAATGTAATTTTTATCACCTTTTTCTTTTTTGCTATTTATGAACATATGTGTGTTTTATGATATTCACAACATGCCTGTGTCACAAAATTCAAATTTAATTTCCTGCAATTACTGCACAATATGCATGGCAAAAAAAAACTGATATAAAAATGACAGGAAATAATGAATAGTTACTCCATTTCTGCTAAGTTACCTTTTTGAAATAAAACTCAAGTGTAACCCAGTTGAGGCTTCTGATTGGCTGTGTTCAGCCTGTCTTGTTTGGAGGCACTGGTAATAATCGTTAGAATTTTTCAAGTGTTCCGAAGTAGCTGGATTTAGTTTATTGGGAAATTATCATCTCGCACACCAGAGATTTAAGATAGGTTGTAACTCCGTTCAAATTTCCCAGAAAATGTGGGTGGTTAGCTGCCAGTTTGTCAAAGATATTTTGCATTTCTCAGTTTAGATTCAAATGAATGTAGTTGAGCTAATTTACACATGACATTATGGACCTCATTTCTTAAAGGTAGCAATCAGAACCTTGTGAACAAAAACTTGCTTCTGGTAGAGGCATAGGAGAAAGTCTTCCTAATCCAATCTCTATGGAGCTTCTAAAAGTGCATTCATGGAAGGACTTGAGTCCAGGATCAGAAAACTTGTTTTCTCTATCACTTACTACCCAGCAATAAAATTCCTAACTACATTAAGTGTCTCCCCCACTACAACAGGCATTTGATAAGTTTCTGCCTCAGAGGTTTCCTGGTGATTAAGTGATACAATGTGGATCATGGTCCTGGTATAATGGAAGCTATCAGCACCTGTCAATCACTATTAGTATGATGGGAATTGAAACAGCAATTAGGCTGTGTCCAGGACTTTCTTCAGTGTAGAAAACAATGGCTGGGATGCACTGAGATATGTGTTAGTGTATAGTAAGTTCTACTGAATGAATGACACCTCCCACCTGTGTTTCTTTGTTGAGTGCTAATTCAGACAACCTTAGAAGGAACAGAACATAGTTTTGCCTTACTAGGTAAAAATTTCATGCAATGTCATCTCTGAATTGATTTAACTTTTCCCAGATGTTCTCCAGTGGAAGAAAATTCTCAAGTAAATTGGAAAAGGGAAAAATGAAGAAAAGAAAAAAGGAAGGAAGGAACGAAGAAAAGAAGGAAGGATTGCAAAACTGGTTGAACTTTAAAGATGATGTTCTATGAAAAAGAATAGAAAGAGAAAGACCAGCTGGCAGCCTTCCTTTTTCTAAGCAAGTCACACAGTATCTATGAGACTGATACTTGATGGTTAAATTTCTGCAGAGAACCCAGGCGTTAGTGTGTTTCATTCCATCAAGGCACAAAACAGTCTTTCAATCAAAGTGAATAGGGCTTCCTGTTCTGTTTGCTTTCTTGAGCAAACTCCACGATAATAAAACCCTTTGTTATTGAGACATAAAATGCTATAAAAGAGACTACTGACGACCTCTTCATGCCTGCCTCACTCCCAGGATTTGTCATTATTTCTTTGGGTTTCACTGTTTACTCTCGTTTTACTGGTCTTCAGGCCCTTGGATGGGAGTTGACCAGAATGCAATAGTCTAGGATAAAATAAGATATGTTGAAAATATCTGCCCAAAAGACTATTACGATTCAGCAGCAAGACTACTAAAAGGAGACGTAGTCTTTAAAAAGGATCGATTGAAAGTTGCAAATCACTGATCATTTCTGTTTAGCACTGTATAGAGCCCATGTTAGGAATAGTAGCTCTGTCTTTACTCAGGAGGAACAAGGACTGGTGAAGATTGGTTGTTTGGATCTGATGTTATCCCGACTATGAGAATTGCATATTTATGTCATCCTCAGACCTAACTCAGTAGCCTGTCTTTACTATAAAACAGGTCAATGTACAGAGGCAGAATTAATGAATGAAGTATGAGAAGTGGCATGGTAGAAACCTACTTTTCACAAAGTTCTTTCTGGTAGCTGACTCATGAGAATGGGTTAGTGTGAAAACCCTTCTTTGTAATTAATACGGATCAACAACTGGTTCTATGACTCCCTATGAATTTCAAAAGCTATGCATTGATTGGCTGGTTCCAACCACTTCCTTCACTGCCCATTCACACACAGTCAGGGTCTTCTTATTGACTTGAACAAAAAAATTATTTGATACAAATTTGACTTTTGAACACATATTAATTATCCAGATGTTTTTCACTTTTCATCTCTTTAATTTCATGAACTTCTCATTGGTTACTGGAACATTTTAATTTTAAAAAACCAGTATAATGATTCTCAAGTCTTTGTGATTAGACATGCTTCCATCTTGCCTAGCAGACAGTATGTTTTCAAATCAGACAGAAAAGCTAGTAAATGCAAGCAGTGGTTTCCACCAAAAAGCCATCTTGAAATCATGTTTTGTACAGGTCAAGTTCCCCGCGGACAGATGTCTCCCACCAGCAGAATTTCCACGTTAGTTGACAGTGTTGAAATAATCCAGGGGTGTCTGTTTTAGCCAAAGGTCTTTTCCTGGGCAGGTGCCCTCAAACTTGTTCTCCTCGAGGAATTAAGGGGTCACATATGTGAAACATGTATGGCTTCATTGTGATATACATGTAAACATTAACAGGACTGACTTACTGGGTTGCCTGTTTACCTTTGAATTAATACCAAATGTAAAAAGTGCTTTAAAATGAAATGCGGTTTGCTCATTGAAAACAGCACACCGGCAGAGGAGAGCTGGGCGTTTCGAGGTTAGTTCCCACGTCAGGGAGCGAAGCGGAAGACTGGGAAGTCTTGCTGCAGTTCGCAGCAGGGCAAGAGGGGTGTGTCACACTCTGACTCTTCAGAACACACCCATCCCATTGGTTTCCGTTCTGCTTCTTTACATATAAGACCATCCAGTGACAAGCAAGGCCGTAACTGACCACCCGAGGAGAAACGGAATAGAGAGAGAAGCTTGGAAATCATCTTCTAGGAGCATAGTCCAAAGAAGCTGATCTGTGATTTTTGTCTTTGTCGTCTTCCTATCCTTGTGAGAATGCCCTGGGAAAAGGGGGGAGCTGATTTCTATTGTTTCCTAGAGCGGAACAAGGAAGGGAGAGGAGATCAGAATGTCAAGTTTTGTCAGACAGGCCAGTGGGTGCATTTAAAACCCTGAGAGGTGAATTCTCCCATGATGCGATTCGTCCAGCAAAGCTGGTCTCTGTGTTGATTCCCGTGAAAGAGAGGCAACTAACTCTAAAGGAGTCTCAAAATCTCAGAATTCTCTCTGTTGTTACTTAGTCTTTCATTTTGCTTCTGTTTACCCTCCAGGACAAGTGTGCGTAAAGATATGTCTACATATGTACATGTGTTATCATAACAGTCTGTAACTGGTCAATTTGGAAATTGTGGCAATCAAATTTTTGTACACAAATGACATCATAAACATTTATATAGTTCTTTGTTACTGTTTAGATATAAAAATGTCCCTCAGACATGTTTGAACACTTAGCCTCCAGCTGGCAGAGCTATCTTGGAAAGGTGTGGTGCCTTTAGGAGGTGGGACTAGCTGGAGGAAGTGCATCGCTAGCTGAATGGGCCTTTAGGTTTGTAGCCCCGCCCAACTTCCTGTCCCCTCTATGCTTCCTGGCTCTGAGATGTGACCAAGCTACTGGACACACCCATCGTCTTGGAGCCACAGATACTTGCAGCCAGGCCTTCCCTCCCACAGTGGACGGTATCTTCTCAAATTCTGAGCCCAAATAGACCTCCCCTCCCTTACATTGCTTCTTGTCAGGACAGAGCAATGAGGAAAATAACCAACACAATCATTATTGAAAGGCTTCAGAACGTAAGTCTGTTATAATCCTTCTGCAAATAATGACTTCTAAAGTGAACATGTTTATCTCCTGGAACTAGCTCCTCTTGCACACACATCTGTCTACATCAGGAACACAGGACACCCCTCGAGTAATTAAGCAGAAGAAAAACTGAGCCTGTTGGAGTTATGGATAAAACATTGCGGCTCCACCCTTCTCCTCCTCTCATTGAATAAACATTTCATTAGAATGATTCACACTGGAAATATTAACACCTAATTAATGGAATTCAGTGCCATCAAGAGCTGCAACATTAACTTCTTGTGCCCTGTGTGGAGATAAAGCCCTCTTTGCTGGCACTCTTGCGAAGTCTGGCATTAGCTAAAGGAATCCGCGTCACCTGTTTGAACCTGAACTTTCGAGTCTGAGGGAAGAGGGAAACAGAGCTGCAGACTCTGAGCAGAGAGGATTGCATCCAAATACACCATCACACACGAAAGGCGTCATCCAAGGCGCCCTGGTTCCGCAGCACCTGCTCTAGCTGAACACCAAGGAATCTCAAGGAATGATAATCCAGTACCAGGCCTCATCAGTCAACTGATGTTGACTGGCCATGCACTGAGGAAGGTAGCCTTTCATCTCTGGGCTTCTAAGAGGGTTAATGACTAGAAAGAAACAGCCCCTCTAAAGCAAAGCTTGTCAATGATACTGTCTAAAGTTAGGATCAATCGCACATGTTTAGCAATGCACACTCAGGTAGGAGTTACCCTTCAAAGGAGTTGGCTGGAGCATAGAAGAGATTACATAAAACTGTTTTACAATCTATTAAATCTTATTTTCAGCAAATAAAACCTCTGGGTTTGATTGTAGGCAGACTCACAGTTTTTATTTTCTTGGTGCTTTTATTCTTTAAACCTTTCTTTTGGTTTAAAGGTTTCCCTGGTCTTAAAAAGAAGGTTGGCTATAATCTGACTTCTAGTTAGGCAACCTTTCTGGTGAGTAGAATGTACCCACATTCCCACTGAGTGAAGATTTAATGCATCATTCAAGTCCACAAACATTTTCTGGAATGTCCATAGCCACAGATCTACCCTGGAATGTATATCCAATCAAATACACACTACTGCTTGGAATATTTCATTTTCTATTACACACAAAATATACTTAAGATGTTCCTATTTATAGTCTTTGATCCCTGAAGATAAGATTTAAAATATTATCAAAATATTTTAAGTCAGTTCTTCCAAATACCAATTCCTACCGAGTGTGACTCAAACTATAGAGCCCTTGCTTCTGTCCAAGGTCCTACAGAGTGTGTTCTCCCACACCCCTGTGAGTAACTGTGATCCATCAGAAGCCACTACTTCAAGTCTCAAAGAAAGGGTCAGCTAGGTTAGCTCATGAAGAAAGAAGGGCAGAGAATATACAGAATCTGCTGAAGCCCATAATCAATTCATAATACCCATTTTCTAAGTCCTTGACTAATTGAACAAGTGTTAACACGTGCCTTCTGGGCTCAAGATAACACTCAGGAAACTGTGGGTATAGAAGGAAGTACACTGAGTGTTTCATCCTCTTCATAACAGCAGGAAAACTAAGAGATAAGAAAGCCACATGGCTCTCAGGAGGCTTTGGAACTTAGTGCTCTGTTTCCTGGGTTACACAGGGAATCCTTGGAGACAGTATCATAATGGCTTAAGCCTGAAAGATTGCAAGGCTTTCACCTAGGTAGACTGGACAGGTTTCTGTCCTGAATAGAAAATTTGGAGGCCAACTGAAAAACTGGCTTTGAGAATGCCTTTAACAGATTTTTCCCCTAAACTTCTCTTAATAAAATGGGAAAAACACCAAAGTATAGTTTGAAGTCAGAATTTTTTTCCATTGCAACTTCTCACATCTCACTTCATGTCTCTCAAGTTCACACACCCTTTGAAGACACTGCTCCAAAGTTTTCGCAGACTAGTCTGAGGATATTTGTACCTGATTTATCCAGAGATGATAGGTTCTTGTACTGCACACATGGCTGACATATTTGGGATAAAGCCATCCTGATGATTATTTTTATTGATTTTTATGATGGCAATAAAAAGAAAGTGCACCACACTTGAAAAGGGTTTTAAAATATAACTTACCTAGGATATCTGGTTGCATGCTCCTAAATCATAAAAAAAGAAAATGAATCTGTCTAAATTTGGGACATACTATGGGAGTGACTGAAGAGCTTTTATGTGTCATAAGGCATACTGGGGCAAGGGTCAGAGAGGGGGAAAAATCTTTGCAATAAAAATTCTTGTTAGTGCTTCTGTGCTTCTTAATGGGTGTACAATTTAGATGATATAGATCACATTAACTGTCCATCATCTCCATATGCTATGGAACTTCACAGTCCATTACTACTCAAATTAAAAGTACTTTTTGTCTTTTGCTTGTATATTTTGGTTTTCGCTTTTGTGGGGTTTTTGTGGGGGTTTTCTATCTGCTTCTTTTTTATTTGTTTGT
>CABHPR010157988.1:0-23253 GCA_902168415.1 Peromyscus melanophrys | reverse complement strand
GAATTACAGAAGGTTAGTCTGAATAGAAAGCTTTCATGAATTACAGCCTAATAGTAGCCTGAACCATGTTCCAAAACTCTTTAAAATAAGAGCTTTTGCCACTACTAGATTTAATGAATGAAAGACAGTAGTCACTGGGAGGGATTCATGTGAATATTGAAAAAGCTTCTACAGATGAGATAATGTGTAACATTTTTCTCATAGTCTGAAAAATACTACAACAGAATGAATACTCTGGAAATCAAGAATGACAATTTTCTAATCAATTCCGTGTGGCAATGAGAGGGCAGTAGCAGATTAAAAGTGAATGTGAGACCTTCTAAGCTTGTGATATTTTAAGTGTTAAACACACGGACACTGGAAATTTTGTGTCTTGGATGTGATGGCTGAACATAAAAAAAGATATTTGAATATATTAGATTTTAAAGAAATATTGTGTGCCTTGTAAAGGAATTTGTATTTATCCCTTAGGAATAGGCTTCTAATAAGAATCACAAGATGTGGAATGATTTTTTACAGATACATTTTTAAATAAATATTTGCAAGGCACAAAAAAAACTTTTAAGAAAAATGTAACTCTGGTGGACCCTAACCAAGACACAACAACCCCCAAAATAAACTTACCTTCCTAGTAGCCCAGAAGGATGTTTTATATAAAATATTGGTGATTAAGCACACAGTAGTGATACAGTCAGTACACAAATACACATTAGGAATATATACTCTAAAAATATTCCTTTGCAGAAACCAACATAAGTATTACTTAGTCTATATTGCCATTAAAAAGCAGTTGCCCTGATGGGGTGATTATTACACAGGTTCAATAGCATTCAGTATATGTAATAACTAAGATTAAGTTACATAATAGGAATCAAAGAAGGGTAGAGAAGGAGAGATAAATCACTTGATGGCTGGGTCAGTGGCCATGAAAAGAAAATGAGAACTGCCTTAAACACTCAACTCTAAATTGTATGTCTCCATCAAATCCTTCCCCTTAGAGATCAGGGAACCCTGTGGAAAAAGGACAAGAAGAGTATAAAGCCAGAGGGGTTGGGAGACACCAAAAAACATGGCCTTCTAAAACAACATGAGCAAAGTTCTAATGAACTCACAGAAATTGAACACAGCATTCAGAGGGCCTGCACTGGTTTGCACCAGGTCCTCTGCATATATATTATAGCTTCCAGTTTAATGCTTTTATGTTGTTCTTGAGTGTGGGCATGAGTGAGTCCAGATCCAGGTGCCTTCTCTTGGATTGTTTTCCTTCTGGTGGTTTGCCTTATCCAAGTTTGATGTGATAGATTTTGTTATGTTTTATAGTTACCTCTTAGAAGCCTCTTCTTGTCCAATGAGAGATAGAAAGGGAGTATCCAAATGGGAAGGAAAGAAGGTGGGAATGAGATCAGTAGAGGAAGGGGAAATCATAATCAGAATGTATTATATAGAAAAAATTATTTTCTATAAAAGGATAAAATAATAAAGTCAAAAAATTCCAGGAAGGACCATGTTCTCAGCATCCATGTGGAATATACTTAGGTCCATTAATCAATTAAACCCTAAAACAAGCAATGATTTGGTGCAATTAGGGCAGTTGGAAACAGAGTTATGGGTAACCCCTTGCTTAAAAACTATAAGGAAAGAAGTGTGGAGGAAAAGACAAGATACTGAGGAGGTGATATTAAAGAGACTGTACTGTGGATAGATTTCATTTATTAGACAGACATATATGAATCACTTTCTAATTCATGAATACTTGCTAATCAGGGGCTTCCATTCACTCAAGAAGTCCAAAAGGCTACAAACTCAGTTTCTTGTGCCTCTCTTACCTAGAAAGAGAATGAGGAGATTTGGTGGATGTTTTTTCACTCAAACCACATACACATACTTTAGACTACTTAGTGAGAAAAAGGACAGAGACAAAGAAATTGAAATCTTGAGGGCAAACAAGACAACTATATTAAAACTCCAGCAAATGCATGAGGCACCACACCAATGGCATTGTCTGACTGACATGAGGCATCTGGAGTCAGCAGTAGTGGCAAAAGCTCTTATTTAAAGAGTTTTGGGACATGGTTTGAGCTACTATTAGGCTGCCTTGATTTTCTGTTTCTATTCATTTTCAATCTCATTCCTCAACACTGTTTCTAATTAATTAAATTGTTCACTATACTAACCTTATATCCTGGATTAAGGAAAAGAAATCAAAGAGATTCTAGAAAAAATATTGAGCATAAAAATAATGTAAGTAGCATGGAACCTCAAAATGTGAAGTTTGTCATTGCAGAAAAAAGATGGGCCATCGATAATTAAATAAATAAATAATAAATAAATAAATAAATATTTAAAGAATTAAAGATTGGTGACAAACACCAAAATTAATGCTCTAGTAGGACAGCAAATTAATGGAACTATTTGAGTGTAAAGAATTAAGAAAATATATGTATGTGTGTGTGTGTCAGATAGACCTATAACTAATAATGTTTATCATATATACATATATCAATATTTATTTTTATATACATATATCAAAATATTGTCATGTGAAGTAAAAATATAAAGCTAATAATTAATCAAGACCAAAGAATTTAATCAAAATAAATGATTGACTAAACACTGTAGGCCATTTAACAAAACAATGAGAAATATTTTTATGTAAGAGTCAAGGCTTGATTATTTAATCCTGTTATTAGTGTTTTTTTACAGTTCTACCTCATCACATAATGTCATTATGATCATGTCAGTAAGATAATAGACATGTCATTCCAGCAAACCAGTCACTCTCACAGCATTGATTTTATTCAGAATGTAACAAAGTAGGAAAACAGGATTCAGTCACTATTTGCTCATTTTTTACCTGGTTCCTTTGGTATTAATTTACTCTCATTGATACATATATACAATATTTTTACTTTATACAAGAATTTAGAATACAGTAATCACTTCTATCTTACCCAAACACCAAAAGGGCTTGTGGCGATCCTTTACAGTATTAGGCCTTCAGGAATTTGAAAGAGAGCAACTGGGATGCTCAGGAAGGTTGGAGGAAGGAAAAGAAAGGGATAACACAAGATAATGATTTTTTTAATTTCAAAAAATAAAAAATGGCTCTCAATAGTATATTTTTAAAAGTACTAGTCCTCATAAAACAGGAAAAAACTGTAAATTCAGAGAATTGCCATACATAAACGGTGCAATCTTTTCCCATGACCTTTCATTTCAGAGGCTTCATTTCCAGGTCTCAGGAAAAGTGGCTTATATAAGCTTGAAGTACAAGAACCAATGGTTATGTCACTCTCTCCTTATCCCAAAGACTGAGGGAGTGGAAATGTGAAAGTCCCTTGAGGACCAGATGGCTCCCAGAAGGACAAAGTGTTGCTGTTCCACTAGAGATTGAGAATGTGGTCATGTAAGAGCATAGGCTGTTCCATTGCCAGTGACCTAAGAGGTCAGCATTTGAGGGATTGCACGGAGTCTGAGAAGTTAGGTCAGGGTGTTCTTTATGGTTCTTTTTCTTTTAAAGATTGTGTGTACAAGTGTATGTATGTCTATGTTTGAGTTTGTGCACAACTGTGGTGCCCGTAGACCTTAAGAGGGTGTTGGGTCCCCTGGAGCTAGAGTTGCAGGAAGTAGTAAGCCACCAGATGTGGGTGTTGAGTTCTGAACTTGGTCCCTTTGAAATAGCAGTATGTACCTTTGGAGCCATATCTCCAGCTGAGACTTTTCTTCCAAAGACTATAAACATGGTGACTACATACTCAGATTCCTTTTCAAGCATAAATAAATAAGCTTGAACAGAAATATTTAATAAAAAAAAACAAACATATCTATAAACAACCTCAAAGACTTGGCCACTGAAAACTGATTATAGTTGTCTTCAGTGTAAAAATTTTTTATGAATATAAAGGTCATTCCCTGTTGAGCCCACAACTAGAAAAGTAGGATGCAAACCAGAGGCCTATATTTTTGGAAGACTCAATAATCAATCAGTTGACTTGAATATAACTTTTCTAGCAGAGAATAAATATGCAGAACAATAATGCAGATAAGAGAAGAGTTGGAGTAAACATGTCAGTACGACCATGAGCTGATTATATTAAAGACATTCTTCTCCACAAGATTCTCATCCTATGACCAAGAAGGATGAGGAAAAACAGACAATAAAGAGTAAGTGAAGCAAGGCAGATTTACTAATAGAAAGTGAAGCTCTTGGCAACAGAGAATGGATCTGAATGTGGGCTGCCAAGGAAGAGTCAATGTGTATAGGATTTAATGGATTTTAATGGGCTTGTGTGTATGCAAAATAGATGGAAGTGAGGATCTGTCAGAGGAGAATCCCCAACCCAGAAGGGCTGTCAATTAGGTCCACAGGTCCATGCCTGTCCATGCTTACTGTTTTGGTGGATATAATGAAAGATCTGTCTTTGGTTCAAGGTCTGGAGGACAGAGTGAAACAATTTTAACAGTGGTTTCCATGCTCTGTTTCTAGCTACTGGTCATGGTGACAGTTGGAAAATTCTCTCACCCATATAACCATTACTATGACCAAAACTTGTTTTAAATTAACATAAATTTTGTCTTTTTTTTAAATCTGTCTTTGATTGCAAAAGTCTACATTGAATATACCAATATGGGTAGTCTTTTTAATCTTTGTAATTTGAGTGATTTAGTTGTGATTTTATTTGCATTTACTTGCACAATTTGTTGTAGTCCAGTTTATGCTTGTATTGTCAGATGAGCATTTAATACTACACACTTTAATGTTTTGGTTTGTATTTTGAGATAACTTCCATATATTTTACCCTGACTGTCCTGGAACTCACTACATAGACCAGGCTGGCCTCAAATTCACAGATATCTGCCTTCCACTGCCTCCTGAATGCTAAGATTAAAGGTGTGTTCCACCATTGCATGCCCATATTTCTTATTTTTTGATGTTATTAAAATAATCAAAATCCATAAGAAGAAAACAAACAACTGAATGTAAATAGTAGCAAATGACAGAGAAAAAGACACAGGCACTTCACTTAGGAAGAGATGAAGGAGTCAGAAAAGGACAGTAAAATATGCTGGATTCTTTGAGGTAGATGAAACAAGATGGCAGATTGGACTCAACAATCATTCTCCTGCAGAATCCACCATGGGGACAATTTTATACAAATGAAGACATCTTCACAGGAGCTAAAGAAACCAAGTCAGGGATCATAGTTCCTAGTTACAGCATAAAAAGAATGAAGTGAAACAGATAAGAAATTTTATATTGCTTGTGTCACCTTCCTTTAATATAGATGGCATATCATGAAGGAGATAATGCTTTCGTGAGGGATGAGAGGAGAAGTAACAGAGAACTTTGCCTTGTACTCAAATACTAGGCCTACTACAACTAACCTCTGCACTGGACAGAGCCTCATATTGCCTCACTCTAAGAAAATACCTGTTGGCAAATCTAGGTGCTCAAGAGGAGTTGGGACCATCTCTAGGTAGACTACAGAAGAGGCTATGGATGAATGTTTGTTACTGCTTTATCCAGTTTCCTTCTGATAGTACCCAGGACCACTATCTCAGGGGTAGTATGATTCCCAATGATCCTGGCCCTCCCATATCAATCACTAATTAAGAAAATGCCAGCTCTATCACTTTTGAGCATATACCCAAAGGATATTCAATCATATCACAAGAATACTTGCTCAACTATGTTCATTTCAGCTTTATTTGGAATAGCCAAAATATAGAAACAATCTAGAGCTCCTTCAAACAAGGAATGGATAAAGAAAATGTGGTACATTTACACAGTGGAGTGTTACTCAGCTGTTCAAAACAATGACATCAGGAGATTTGCAAGCAAATGGATAGAACTAGAAAAAATAATCCTGAGTTAGGTAACCCAAACCCAGAAGGACAAACATGATATGAACTGACTCATAAGTGGGTCACGTAGAAACCTGGTGCAGGGGAACCTCCTGGGAATCTACAAGGATGACCCCAGCTAAGACTCCTAGCAATAACAGATATGTAGCCTAAACTAGCCAGCTCCTGTAACCAGACAAGATTTCACATAGAGGAATTGGGACACCAAACAACCCCCAAAACCTTCAACCTACAATTTGTTCTGCCTATGAGATGTGCTGAGGTAAGGGTGGCCTAGAGACTAAGGGAGTGGCCAACCAATGACTAGTCTGGCTTAAAACCCATAGCAGGAAAGTAAGCCAACCCCTGACACTGCCTTTAGCACCAGGATCCACTGGCTGGATGACCCAGAGACCTAGGATAGAACCAAACATGCCTGGGAAAAAAGTGTCAATGTAATGATGCCTAGGGATAATCTGCTATACTTATTGATTGGTGCCTAGCCCAACTATCATCAGAGAGGCTTCATCCAGCAACTGAAGGAAACAGATGCAGACCCACAGCCAAACATTACACCTAGCTTTGGGAATCCTGCAGAGGAGGGAGAGAAAGGATTGTAGATACCAGAAGGGTCAAGGACACCACAAGAAAACCCACAGAATCAAGTAACTTGGGCTCATAGGAGCTCACAGAGACTGAACTGAGAACCAGGGAGCCTTCAGAAGACTGACCTAGGCACTCTGCATATATGTGACAGTTGGTCTTCTTGTGGGAATCCTAACAGTGGGAGGAGGGGCTGTCTCTGATTCTTCTGAGAGTTTTCAGGACCTTTGTGATACATGGTTGCCTTGTTCAGTCTATATTAGGTGAGGTGCTTAGTCTTAATGCAACTTGATATGCCATGTTTTGTTGTTATCCATGGGAGGCTTGTCCTTTTCTGAGCAGAAATGGAGGAGGAGTGGGCTGGTGTAGATGTAATTCTGAGTGGTCTTATTACATAAGAAACACAGAGCCAAATGCAGAGTTAAAAGCCCAGAGATCGAGCAACAGCCAAGAGCTAAGACCACCTTCTTACCCCTCACTGTTGCTGCCGTCCTTCCCCTGAGAAAGAGGCCTACTTCCTGTGTGTCTGTATTTTTATTGATTTTCAGTTCTGCCTTCTCATTGGTTGTAAACCCAACCACATGACCTCCTCATCACTGCCTGTCTATACAGACCTCCAGGTCTCTATGGTTGGTATTGAGATTAAAAGCATGTGTCTCCAAGCTGGCTATATCCTTGTATATACAGATGCTGGCTGCCATGTGATCGGATTAAGGGTGTGGAGTCACCATGCCTGTCTGTTTCTAGTGTGGCTTTGAACTCACAGAAATCCAGATGGATCTCTGCCTCTGGAATGCTAGGATTAAAGGCGTGTGTGCTACCATTGCCTTACCTCTATGTTTAATATTGTGGCTGTTCTGTTCTCTGACCCCAGATAAGTTTATTAAGGTGCACAATATATTGGGGGACACAATATATCACCACAAGGCAGAGCTCAGGGAACCTAGTGGAAGTGGGGGAAGAAGGATTGTAGGAGCTAGTTGAGTCAAGGAGACCAGGAGAACACAGCCCATGGAATCAACTAAGCAGGGGTCACAAAGACTAAAGTGGTAGTCAAGGAGCCCACGTGGGTCTGCACTAGATTCTCTGCATATATGTTGTGGTTGTTTAGCATGGGGTTTGTGTGGTATTCCTAACAGTAGAAATGGGGTGTCTGACTCTTTTGCCTGCTTTTGGGAACCTTTTTCATCCTAGTGTGTAGCCTCATTTTGTCTTGATATGAGGGTTTGTGACTAGTCTTCTTGCAAGTTGTTATGCCACGTTCACTTGATATCTATCCCTGGGAGAGTTGCCCTTTTATGACGGGAAATGGAGAAACGGTTTTGGGGAAGAGGTTGGGGTGGCAGGGAGGTGTAGAGGAAAAGGAGGCTGTGGTCAGGATGTATTGTATGAGAGAAGAGTAAATAAAAAGAAAAAATACAATATAATAAAATAAAATAAAAATAAAAGTATCACATTGGATTTGGACAAGACAAACGTAAGGAAAAGAGCCTAAGGAAAAGCACACGAATCAGAGACCTGCTTTTTTGCACACTCAGGAATCCCATAAAAACAATAAAATGGAAGCCATATTACATACACAGAGGACCTGGTGCAGACCCATGCAAGCTGTATGATGCTTTCTTCATTGAAGAAATTTAAGAAGAGACAACACCAGGCAGCCAAGCCCAGAAATTAGTCTGGTTTTGTATCAAATGAAAAAGGAATGTGAATACTTCTTGTACATGATGCACTGGTGCCAGCAAGTACATTTGGTTGTAACATACTTCACAAATATTTATTAAAGGTCTGATTCATATAAACCGTGGCTCTCTACCGAGAATAGATTCAAAGAACAGTAGCATTTCTCAGTTATAATATAAAAGGTCTTTTGTAACCCCAATGATTTTATCTAAGATTAAGTTTGGCTGAAGGAGGATATTCTCCTTCAATATAAATTGCTAAATGTTATGAATTACTGAACATCCATATCCTCTTTAGGGAAATCTGAAAATATACCATGGAAGCTGTAATATTGTAGACAAACCTCAAAGAAAACAGACCATTACTGCCATATATGAAGATAGGGGCAGATGGAGAAGGTGGAATTTGATGTTGACAAACAAGTTGTAGAAGAAAAGCATTTACTAGATATAGGGAAATTATATCCTCAAAGCATTTCTTATCATACCTATAAAATAGTTTTCAGTAAGGAAAGTGTGGAGGCCACATGAGAATAGGAAGAAGCAAAGTGCTAGAGAGGCCCACAGAAATCCACAAAGATACCCCCACAATAGACTGCTAGCAATGGTCGAGAGACAGCCCGAACTGACCCACTCTGGTGATGGGATGGCCAAACACCCTAATTGTCGTGCTAGAAACCCCATCCAATGACTGAGGGATCTGAAAGCAGAGATCCACGGCTAGGCCCCGGGTGGAGCTCCGGGAGTCCAATTATCGAGAAAGAGGAGGGTCTATATGAGCGAGAATATTCAGACCAAGGTTGGATAAAGCACAGGGACAAATAGCCAAATGAATGGAAACACATGAACTATGAACCAATGGCTGAGGGGCCCCCAACTGGATCAGGCCCTCTGAATGGGTGAGACAGTTGATAGGCTTGAACTGTTTGGGAGACATCCAGGCAGTGGGACCAGGTCCTGTGCTCATTGCATGAGTTGGCTGTTTGAAACCTGGGGCTTATGCAGGGTCGCTTGGCTCAGCCTGGGAGGAGGGGACTGGCCCTGCCTGGACTGAGTCTACCAGGTTGATCTCAGTCCTCTGGGGAGTCTTTGCCCTGGAGGAGGTGGGAATGGTGGGTGGGCAGGGGGGAAGGGGAGGGGTAAGGGAGAGGGGAGAACAAGGGAATCCATGCTGATATGTAGAACTGAATGGTATTGTAAAATAAAATAAAAAAAGAAAAGAAAAGTGTGGGGGAAGAAATTGAAACATTAAATCAAAGATTTTTTGGTAAGAAATCCAGATAATGCTACATGAACAAGCTAAGGAAAATGATTACATATATTTTGCATCTGTATTTCTATGTGCCTACACACACACACACACACACACACACACACACACACACACACACACACACATATATATATATATCACATCTGTACATATTCTTGAACAAGTGGCTTATACAAGTCAGAGTAACCTGTATGATGTAAGCATATGAACTGGTAGCAATGACAATACATTGAAAGTTACTGAAAAGGAATATGATTTCACCTAAGAGCTGTTTGAAGAATCACTTGGTAGTAACATTTAGGAAAGAAGACAGGGAGAACATGATGGAAGAAATGAACAATTAAACAATTACAGACACACAGGTAAGTAGTCTTAAGAATGAGAATATCAGTTTCATTGTAAAAATGTGTGTAATACCATTTTTGAGAGATGGATAGTAAGGTTTGATCTATAGATGGATCATATCTTGTTTTGCAAAAGTATGGATAAAGTATTTCTGATATCAAGGGCTTTTTATTCCCAGCCACATAGTATGTGCTTTGTTATCAGATGCTCTCAACACAACTTGAATTTAAGTCATTTTTGTTCAAAGCTCCCTGTGTGTACAAGTCATATCAAGAAATTTGGATGTTACTTAAAAATATAGTACATTCTTTGTGAGTTCAGGGTTTGACTTTTGGTTTTGGTTATTGGGAGAAAAAATGAAAATATATCCTTCCCCTTATGCCACTTTTCTTTTTTTTCTAGGTTTATATTATTTGGTTCTTCAGTCTACATACATTCTTAATGTGTCAACGTGTGGGTTGTTCTCAGAGAAATAAATCACTCTTGTTTTAATTCAAGAAGTATAACAAGCTAAGACCATCTTCATACTGTCTGGCTTTACCCTCATGGCTTTGACTTCATTTTCATTAGTGTGTTTGACTATGTTCAAGTATTTGTCTATTCATGTGTAATATATATGAGTTGGATTTCTTCAGCAAGTGAAATTCACCACTTCACAACAAATATGTCCAGAAAGACATTTCACAGTTATCAGTATTCCAGAGACTTTCTTCAGTGAAATCACACACAAATCTGCCAACAGCACAGAGTAAACCTCTCATGACTTTCTGGCTTAATAACAGAATTTTTTTCTCTACCACCCTCAAGTGTTTGGGAGAAAAATAAAAGATTATAACATTTGGAATAACATAATAACATGAAACTATAAATTGCTCCTTTATTAAAAGTTTTCATATATGCATATGATCAATGAATACAGATGTGTTCACAAACATATGAAGGAGATGATTACATATGTCAATTCAATTCAATAATCTCTTCCAACATTTATTATTTCAAAATCCATCTTTACCTCCACAATATAGTGACTTTTAATAAAATTAATAGTTATTAATGGGATCTAAACTGTTATTTTCAACATTTTTTTCAGAGAATCTATGACTTGCTTATTTCTGAGGCTGTAGATAATTGGATTTAATACAGGGATTATAACTGTGTAAAACAGAGAAAAGACCATATCTTGTTCATCTACTTCAGAAGACGCTGGGTGCACATACATGAAGAGAAGAGGTCCAAAGTACAAGCACACAGATAGGAGGTGGGCTCCACAGGTAGAGAAGGCTTTCCTTATACCCTTGTCAGATTTCTTTTTTAAAATAGTAAAGAGAACAAATGTGTAAGAGATAAAAACTGTCATAATGGTAAACACTTGTATTGAACCAGAGAAAATAAAAATCATCAGATAATTCAAAGAAGGGTCAGTACAGGAAATTTTCAACAGTGGTATAGCATCACAGAAAAAGTGATATAGTATGTTGGAATTACAGAAGGTTAGTCTGAATAGAAAGCTTTCATGAATTACAGCATGAAGAAAGCCACCTACAAATGATAAAACTAATAGACAAATGCATAGTCTATTGGTCATAATTACTGGATAAAGCAAAGGATTGCATATAGCTGCATAGCGATCATAAGCCATTGCTGCCAAGAGAAAACATTCTGTGGTCACACTTATTGCAAAGGAAAAGAATTGTACCATGCATTCAGAGACAGAAATCACCTTGCCCTTGTCCAAAAGATTGAAGAGCATCTTTGGTGTCACTGTGGATGATAACCAAGTATCTACTAAAGCCAAATTACTAAGGAAGAAGTACATGGGAATGTGAAGTCGAGGGTCATTCCAGATAAGAGTGATAAGACCAAGGTTTCCTATAATGGTCATGAGGTATATTACCAAGAACACTAGGAACAGAAGGATTTTCCACTGTGGTTGGCATCTGAGACCTGTGAGAACAAATTCTGTCCATACTGTTTCATTCTCCTTTTCCATGTCGTCATTGAATGTCTCCTGAAATTAAATTTAATGACTGTAAGACAGTAGTCACTGGGAGTAGTCATATCAATATTCATGTGAATATGGAAGGAGCTTCTACAGATGAGATAATGTGTAACATTTTTCTCATAGTCTGAATAATACTACAACAGAAGGAATACTCTGGAAATCAAGAATGACAATTTTCTAATCAATTCCGTGTGGCAATGAGAGGGCAGTAGCAGATTAAAAGTGAATGGGAGACCTTCTAAGCTTGTGATATTTTAAGTGTTAAACACACACACACGGACACTGGAAATTTTGTGTCTTAGATGTGATGCATGAACATAAAAAAAGATATTTGAATATACTGGATTTTAAACAGTATTGAGTGCCTTGTAAAGGAATTTGTATTTATCCCTTAGGAATAGGCTTCTAATAAGATTCACAAGATATGGAATGATTTTTACAGATACACTTTTACATAAATAGTTGCAAGGCACAAAAAAATCTTTTAAAAAAAATGTTACCCTGGTGGACCCTAACCAAGACACAACAACCCCCAAAATAAATTTACCTTCCTAGTAGCCCAGAAGGATGTTTTATATAAAATATTGGTGATTAAGCACACAGTAGTGATAGAGTCAGTATACAAATACACATTAGGAATATATACTCTAAAAATATTCCTTTACAGAAGTCAACATAAGTATTACCTAGTCTATATTGCCATTAAAAGGCAGTTGCCCTGATGTGGTGATTATTACACAGGTTCAACAGCATTCAGTATATGTGATAACTAAGATTAAGTTACAAAATAAGAATCAAAGAATGGTAGAGAAGGAGAGATAAATCACTTGATGGCTGGGTCAGCGGCCATGAAAAGAAAATGAGAACTGCCTGGAACACTCAACTCTAAATTGGATGTCTCCATCAAATCCTTCCCCTTAGAGTTCAGGGAACCCTGTGGAAAAGGGTCAGAAAGAGTATAAAGCCAGAGGGGTTGGAAGGCAACAAGAAATGGAGCCTTCTAAATCAACATGAGCAAAGTTCTAATGAACTCAAACACAGCATTCAGAGGGCCTGCACTGGTTTGCACCAGGTCCTCTGCATATATATTATAGCTTCCAGTTTAATGTTTTTATGTTGTTCCTGGGGGTGAGAATGAGTGGGTCTCTGATTCTGGTGCCTTCTCTTGGATTGTTTTCCTTCTGGTGGTTTGCCTTATTCAAGTTTGATGTGATAGATTTTGTTATGTTTTATAGTTACCTCTTAGAAGCCTCTTCTTGTCTAATGAGAGATTGAAAGGTATTATAATGGGAATGGAAGAAGGTGGGACTGAGAGCAGTAGATAAAGGGGAAATCATAATCAGAATGTATTATATAGAAAAAAATTGTTTTCTAAGAAAGGATAAAATAATAAAAGTAAAAAATTCCAGGAAGAACAATGTTCCCAACATCCAAGTGGATTATACTTAGGTCCATGTCTCTATTAAACCCTAAAAAAACAATGACTTGGTGCAATTAGGGCAGTTGGAAGCAGAGTTATGGGTAACCCCTTCCTTAGAGAATATAAGGAAAGAAGTGTGGAGGAAAAGACAGGATACTGAGGAGGTGATATTAAAGAGACTGTACTGTGGATAGATTTCATTTATTAGACAGACATATATGAATCATTTTCTAATTCATGAATACTTGCTAATCAGGGGCTTCCACTCACTCAAGAAGTCCAAAAGGCTACAAACTCAGTTTCTTGTGCCTCTCTTACCTAGAAAGAGAATGAGGAGATTTGGTGGATGTTTTTTCACTCAAACCACATACACATACTTAAGAATACTTAGTGAGAAAAAGGACAGAGACAAAGAAATTGAAATCTTGAGGGCAAACAAGGCTACCTTATTAAGACTCCAGCAAATGCATGTGACACCACACCAATGGCATTGTCTGACTGACATGGGGCATCTGGAGTCAGCAGTAGTGGCAAAAGCTCTTATTAAAGAGTTTTGGGACATGGTTTGGGCTACTATTAGGCTGCCTTGCTTTTCTGTTTCTATTCATTTTCAATCTCATTCTTCAACACTGTTTCTAATTAAATTACATTTTTCACTATACTAACCTTATATCCTGGATTAAGGGGAAAAAATCAAAGAGATTCTAGAAAAAATATTGAGCATAAAAATCATGTAAGTAGCATGGAACGTCAAAATGTGACATTTGTAGTTGTAGGGAAAAGACAGGCCATCGATAATAAAATAAATAATAAATAAATAAATATTTAAAAAATTAAAGATTGGTGACAAACACCAAAATTAATGCTCTAGTAGGACAGTAAATTAATGGAACTATTTGAGTGCAAAGAATTAAGAAAATATGTGTGTGTGTGTGTGTGTGTGTCAAATAGACACATAACAAATAATGTTTATCATATATACATAAATCAATATTTATTTTTATATTCATATATCAAAGTATAGTTATGTGAAGTAAAAATATAAAGCTAATAATTAATCAAGACCAAAGAATTTAATCAGAATACATGATTGACTAAACACAGTGGGCCATTTAACAAAACAATGAGAAATATTTTTATGTAAGAGTCAAGGCTTGATTATTTAATCCTGTTATTAAAGTGTTTTTTACAGTTCTACCTCATCACATAATGTCATTGTGATTATGTCAGTAAGATAATAGACATGTCACTCCAGCAAACCAGTCACTCTCACAGCATTGATTTTATTCAGAATTTAACAAAGTAGAAAAACAGGATTCAGTTACTATTTGCTCATTTTTCACTTGTTTCTTTTGGTATTAATTTACTCTCATTGATACATATATACAATATTTTTACTTTATATAAGAATTTACAATATAATAATCAGTTCCATCTTACCCAAACACCAAAAGGACTTTTGGCGATCCTTTACAGTATTAGGTCTTCAGGAATTTGAAAGAGAGCTAGTGGGATGCTCTGGAAGGATTGGAGGAAGTAAAAGAAAGGGATAACACAAGACAATGATTTTTTTTATTTCAAAAAATAAAAAAATGGCTTTCAATAATATATTTTTAAAAGTACTAGTCCTCATAAAACAGAAAAAAGCTGTAAATTCAGAGGACTGCCATCCATAAACAGTGCAATCTTTTCCCCCGACCTTTCTTTTCAGAGGCTTCATTTCCAGGTCTCAGCAAATGTGGCTTATATAAGCTTGAAGTACAAGAACCAATGGTTGTGTCACTCTCTCCTTATCCCAAAGACTGAGGGAGTGGAAATGTGAAAGTCCCTTGAGGACCAGATGGCTCCCTGCAGGACAAAATGATGCTGTTCCACTAGAGATTGAGAATGTGGCCATGTAAGAGCATAGGCTGTTCCGTTTGCCAGTGACCTAAGAGGTCAGCATTTGAGGGATTGCACGGGGTCTGAGAAGTTAGGTCAGGGTGTTTCTTCTTCTTTATGGTTCTTTTTCTTTTAAAGATTATGTGTACAAGTGTATATATGTCTATGTTTGAGTTTGTGCACAACTGTGGTGCCCGTAGACCTTAAGAGGATGTTGAGCAGGAAGTAGTAAGCCACCAGATGTGGGTGTTGAGTTCTGAATTTCGTCCCTCTGAAAGAGCAGTATGTACTTTGGAGCCATATCTCCAGCTGAGACTTTCTTCCTAAGACTATAAACATGGTGACTACATACTCAGATTCCTTTTCAAGCATAAGTAAATCAGCTCAAACACAAATATTTAGTCAAAAAAAAAAACCCCAAACATATCTATAAACAACATTAAGATTTGGCCACTGAAAACTGATTTTAGTTGTCTTCAGAGTAAAAGGACTTTATGAATATAAAGGTTATTCCCTGTTCATCCCATAACTAGAAAAATAGTATGCAAACCAGAGGCCTATATTTTTGAAAGACTCAATAATCAATCAGTTGGCTTGAATATAAATTTTCTGTAGAGAACAAATATGCAAAAAATAATGTAGAAAAGAGTCGGAGGAAATCATGTCAGTATGACATGAGCTGACTATGTTAAAAAAACATTCTTCTCCACAAGGTTCTCATCTTATGACATAGAAGGATGAGGTACACAGAAAACAAAGAATAAGTGAAGCAAGACAGATTTATTAAGAGAAAGTAAAGCTCTTGGCAACTGAGAATGGATCTGAACAGAGGTCGCCAAGGAAGAGTCAATGTCTTATAGGGTTTAATGGGTTTAAATGGGCTTGTGTTTACACAAACTAGGGGGAAGTGCCAACTCTGTCAGATGAGAACCTCCCAATCCAGAGGGCTGTCAGTTAGGTCCATTGTTCCATGCCTATTCATGCTTACTGTTACAGTGGAAAAGAGGAAAGAAATGTCTTTGTTTCAAGGTCTGGAGGACAGAGTGAAACAATTTTGCCACTTGTTTCCATGCTCTGTTTCTAGCTAATGGTCATGGTGACACTTGGAAACTTCTGTCACCCAGATGATTTTACTATAACCAAAATATTGTTTAATTTAAAATAAATGTTGTCTCATTTTTTTTACCTGTCTTTGATGGCAAAAGTCTACAGTGAATATACCAATATGGGTAATCATTTTAATCTTTGTAATTTAAGTGATTTAGTTATGATTTTTCTATTGTGACTTTATTTACATTTACTGATAAATTTTGTTGTAGTCCAGTTTATGTTTATATTGTCAGATGAGCATTTAATACTACACATTTTAATGTTTTGGTTTTTTGAGATAAGTTCCATATATTTTACCCTGACTGTCCTGGAACTCACTACATAGACCAGGCTGGCCTCCAATTCACAGATATCTGTCTTCCTCTGCCTCCTGAATGCTAAGGTTAAAGGTGTGTTCCATCATTGCATGCCCATATTTCTTATTTTTTGATGTTATTAAAATAATCAAAATCCATAAGAAGAAAACAAACAACTGAATGTAAATAGTAGCAAATGACAGAGAAAAAGACACAGGCACTTCACCTAGGAAGAGATGAGGGAGTCAGAAAAGGACAGTACAAGATGCTGGATTCCTTGAGGTACATGAAACAAGATGGCAGATTGGACTCAACAATCATTCTCCTGTAGAATCCACCATGGGGACAACTTTATACAAATGAAGACATCTTCACAGGAGCTAAAGAAACCAAGTCAGGGATCATAGTTCCTACTTATAGCACAACAAGAATAAAGTGAAGCAGATAAGAAATTTTATATTGCTTGTGTCCCCTTCCTTTAATATAGGTGGCATATCATGAAGGATATAATGCTCTCTTGAGGGATGAGAGGAGAAGTAACAGAGAACTTTGCCTTGTACTCAAATACTAGGCCTACTACAACTAACCTCTGCACTGGACAGAGCCTCATGTTGCCTCACTCTAAGAAAATACCTGTTGGCAAATCTAGGTGCTCAATAGGAGCTGGGACCATCTCTAGGTAGACTACAGCATCACATGGAAATTTTTGAATAAGATGTTTGTTCTGCTTCTTTCTTTAATAAAAAATATGAAAACATGTGCAATATTTTGTTAATCAAATTTCAACTGAGATCATTTGAATTAAACATTAAAGGATAGTAGGTTTACTTCAGCTCAAACTCTGAAGCTGTCTAGGTAGAATGGTTCTATTAGCAAAATACTTGCTAGGCAAGTGTGAGAATCTTAGTTTGAATTCACTAGAACTCACAGAAAGCCAAGCATGGTAGAAAGTTAGAAACAGAAAGGAGAGAATGCATATGCACATATATGCATGCACACATGCACACACACACACACACACACACACACACACACACACACATTGTATATATACACAAATGTATATATCAAACCGAAGCTGTCATCACATGATCAATTTCTCATTGCTTAGGTCAATGGTGGCATTGAACACTGTGGAAGAGGAGTGCACATTAGTTACTTACCTAACAGATGCAGCAAATGAGAGTGGAGATCTATTTTAGTTTATGTTTTAAGAGAAATACTCTTACCATGAAGAAATCATATAAGAAACTGGTTCATGGTGGCCAGAGCATGAAGAGCAACGTGTCCAATGAAACAGAGCAGGAAACAGAGAGCTCAAGCCAGAACATTCTGTTACCCTCCATCCCTGCCCAAATGGCCCTGTATCTTCCAAATATTGTTCATGTCCAAAAGGTTCCACAGCCGAAATACAGTGCCATCAGCTGGGAAACAAATATTCAAACCTGACTTTAGGGGTAAAATTCACATTCAAACCTTATCACCTAGAAAAGTTTTTAATCATAGGGTTCATGGGTAAGAGACAGAAAGAGAAGACAGTAACCTCATTTAAGTGGATATCATAAGTAACATAATGTTTTCCACTAGCCCCAACTCTGACAGTCTTCTCAACCTTTCAGTAGTACCATGGGCTAGAAATTTTGCTTTTAACACATAGGCTTTAGGGCTACATTCAGAATTCCAATGCATTTAGTCTACCTACATGATTTCCTATGTCTTAAATCTTCCAAAATATAAGCCCAGTTCTTTCTACTACTTAAATCTATAATATCATAGGTAATTTTTTAATTAAATATTTCCAAAATACATTATCACTGGTGTCATAGTTACTTTTCTATTGCTGTGAAGAGATGCTATGACCAAGGCTGCTTATAGAAGAAAGTTTATTAGGTGCTTACTTATAATTTCAGAGGGTTAGTGTGGCGGTATTGTGTTCCCCAAAATATTGTGCACCCTAATAAACTTATCTGGGGAGACAGAACAGCCACTAGATACAAAGGCTAGAAAATGGTGGCACTAGCCGGGCGGTGGTGGCGCACGCCTTTAATCCCAGCACTCGGGAGGCAGAGCCAGGCGGATCTCTGTGAGTTCAAGGCCAGCCTGGGCTACCAAGTGAGTTCCAGGAAAGGCGCAAAGCTACACCGAGAAACCCTGTCTCGAAAACCAAAAAAAAAAAAAAATGGTGGCACTCACACCTTTAATTCTAGCACTCCAGAGGTAGAAATCACTCTGGATCTCTGTGAGTTCAAGGCCACATTGGAAACGGCCAAGCATGGTGACTCATGCCTTTAATCCCAGGGAGTGGTGGTAGAAAGCAGAAAGGTATATAAGGCGTGAGGACCAGAAACTAGAAGAATTTGGCCTGGTTAAGCATTTGGCTGGTTAAGCATTTGGCTGGTCAAGCTTTTAGGTTAAGCAGCACAGTTCAGCTGAGAGCCATTCGGATATGAGGACACAGAGGCTTCCAGTCTGAGGAAACAAGATCAGCTGAGAAGTTGGCCAGGTGAGGTTAGCTGTGGCTTGTTCTGTCTGTCTGATCTTCCAGTTCACCCCAATACTTGGCTCCAGGTTTGTTTGTTTGTTTGTTTGTTTGTTTTGTTTTGTTTTTGTTTTTTTGAGACAGGGTTTCTCTGTGTAGCTTTGTGCCTTTCCTGGTCCAGGTTTGTCTTTATTAATAAGAACTTTTAAGATTCCTGCTACAGGTTAGTCCATGACCACCATGGGAGTATGACAAAAGGCTGAAAGACTTGGCTCTGGAGCAGTGGCTGAGATCTTATCTGTTAAGGTCACAACCACAATATAGGAGAGGCAGAAAGACAACCAACTGGAAGCGAACTGAAAACCTCAAAGCCCACTTCCCATGACACATCACTCCAACAATGCCACATCTACCAAACTTTCCAACCCATGCTACCAATTGACAACTATTCAACTGGGAAGCATCTATAGGGCATATTCTCATCCAAGCCACCACAACAGAGTAAACTTACCAAAAGAACACACTGTCACAGGACAAACATTACTACTACAAATGTCAGAAGTAGGTAAATAGCTAGACATCAGAACAAAACAATACCAAAGCCTACCAGGGTAGACCTTGAGTCTAGAGTCCCCATGGCAACAGGATAGGGCATGCTGTGGTGGTGACAAGTATGCTTCCTAGTGGATATTAGGAAGACCTGCTCTGTAACTTTTGATAGCTGGGAGTGCACACAATTTCCCCTTCTTGAAGAGGTTTTATGTGCTGTTTCACTGTACTTCAAGAGATGTTCCATGTTTCAGACATCTTCACCTTGCTGGGGACTCCACTTGAATCTGTGGCTTTACCCAATAAGTTCATCAATCACACTGATATGGGTCATATGCTGGGAATCCAGCCCCCCCCCCCAAAAAAACCTGCCTTGCCTCCTTGGTTTTCCTTGTTGGAAGCCTCATGACACCAGTAATCTTATGTTCTGCATGTCTGCAAAACCATCCTGACATGCTAAGAAGATGCATTAGCATGAGCCATGTGAGGGCCTACTTAAACAATGGTGCATCTGCCTTTGTGTGTGTCACCAGGTGAAATGTGCCTTTGTGAAGAGGGTTCCTATGGCTTCCCCTCAATAGACTCTTCCTTTCAGTGTCCACAAACCAAATTTATCTTTGTATACCTTATAATGGCTATCACTTAACTAGTCTCTGAGATACCTCTATGTGTCTTTCCTATTATCAACTGAAAGATTCTTGGTTTCTTCTTAATCCTACAAGTCATCCTAACTTGACTCACTTTGGTAGCCATTCTCTTTTTGTTTCTTTTCAGATAAACTAAGCTCTTTTTAATTTGTTTCTTCTCTGCTTCTCTGCTCCCATTCTCAAGGAAAATATGTCTGAAAATAGCCAAGGATTCTTATGTAGGTACTTTCATGATTTATTGCTATAAAATTTACTCCACATGATAAATTAGTCAATCATCATTAAACTTGGTCTCTAACAACGTCTCAGGGAATCAGAAGCTGCACCCAAATTATTTTCAAGTGGAATTCAAGTGATATCAACCTAATTTCCAATAAGATCCATATTTCCACTTGAAACATTATCCATGTTATCTCTACTTTCAGAATTCTTTCACCTTCCCAAACATCTGAGCCTTCATTATAATTTCCAATAATGTTTCCTTTATAAAAGTTTAGGCAATTTTAGCATGCTACTATAAAAATTCCAAAACTCCATCTGAGAACCAATTTCAAAATGATTCTAAACTTGCCTTACAGGTATAGTTTCATGTGGAGTTTGTCCTTAGAAACTAGCTGTGAAAATGAGGAAGCAGTCTGCACACAGATGGTTTAATTTCTTTTCAAGTTTCTAGTGATAGATGACTACATCATTACAACCCCTCTCTGGGAAATTCTTCTATGTGGCAGAACTTTTAGCTCTGAAATCAGTTGTCAGTTTCCTAAGAAAGATAAATAACCAGATTTCAGATGTGCCATTATGTTGCTAATAGTAAATCTCTCTTATAGTTTATGTGTATGCAGATTTTTCTTTTGGGGCCACCAGCTCACACACACAAAAATGACATAGGGACTTATTATTAATTATAAAATCTTGTCCTATACCTTAGTCTTGTAATGCTAGCTCTTGTAATTTAAATTAACTATATTTTTAAAATCTATGTTCTTTTAAATGGCTCAGTTGCATTTACTCTGTATTGCCTTTCCTGCTTCCTCCAAGTCTAATTGGCAACTCTACCTTTCTTCCCAGAGCAGTTGCTGCTCCCAGAAGTCGTGCCTAACATTTTCCTGCCTAGCTGTTGGTCATTCAGCTCTTTATTAAACCAATAATAGTGACACATCTTCACACAATGTAAATAAGTGTTCTAGACTATTCACCCCTCTTTTTGTCTAAATAAAAAGGAAAGGTTCTAACATAATAAAACTATAAATGGGAAGAATAATTATCAGGTAAAAATTGTATTTACAATGTCCAGTCCATTTGGATTTGGCATATCCAGAGAAAATATTCTATTGCCTATCTATCTTGATGAATTTAAAGTTTTATATTTAAATCATTTTCTATAATAACTTGTATTACCATCTTTAAACTATCTCTTTTAGACCTCAAAACGTTTTATTAGATAAACAATTTAATCTTTTATGTCTCACAACCTTATACATTTTATACCTTCTTTGTGAGTTTCTTTTTTGAAATTGGTAACAAAGAAAACTGTAACTATAATTATCTCATCATCAATTCCATCAGAGACCCAAGAAGTATATACTATTACCTGAGTAAACAAGAAGTACAGAGCAAATAACTTCTAAAACTATAAAAATGCCAGAAACAGCTGGCTCCCTGCACAGTCACCCAAGGTTCCTCTGTAATGTTGGGGCATACATCTTTAGTCTACAGACCTAGTATATTTGAGACACTTTTCTGTGAAGCAGGAATTTTTGAAGGACTCTTTTACCCTAATTGTCGTGCTAGAAACCCCATCCAGTGACTGAGGGAACTAGATGCAGATATCCACCGTCAGGCCCCAGGTGGAGTTCCGGGAGTCCAATTGGTGAGAAGGAGGAGGGTTTATGTGAGCAAATGTTGTTGGGACCAGGGATGGATGGAATACAGGGACAAGTGGCCAAACGAATGGAAACACATGAACTGTGAACCAATGGCTGAGGGGCCCCCAACTGGATCAGGCCCTCGGAATGGGTGAGACAGTTGATTGGCTTGATCTGTTTAGGAGGCATCCAGGCAGTTGGACCGGGTCCTGTGCTAAGTGCATGAATTGGCTGTTTGAAACCTGGGGCTTAGTAGAGACCCTTGGCTCAGCCTGGGAGGAGGGGACTAGACCTGCCTGGGCTGAGTCCACCAGGTTGATCTCAACCCTCAGGGGAGTCTTTGCCCTGGAGGAGATGGAAATGGGGGGTGGGCCAGGGGGAGGGGGCGGGGCGGGAGGAGGGAGAATGGGGGAAATCTATGGCTGATATGTAAATTTGAATTATATTGTAAAATAAAATAAAATAAATTTAAAAAAAAGAAATAATAATTCTCCAAAGATGTATTTTCAAAGGGAGAGCAGTCTTTGTTGTGGTTTGCCATACCTGCATAAGACACTGTAAAACCTAGAAGCAGAGAGTGGCATTCATTCTCCAGAAACTCACCTTCAACATCACACGAAGTCCTAAGTCTCAGACACAATGAGCTACTATTACAGCAACTACTATGGTGGCCTTGGTTATGGCCTTCGTGAGCCACCCATTTTCACTGGTGTCTGATCTCCTTACTCTGAAAACACATAGACTTTTAAAGTTAACATATATATCAACATTAACACAAATATGGAATGTACAGGGTACACAAGTCAGTTAAAGATGTTTTTGTTTTGTTTGAGCAGGTAAAATATATGTCACCCGTCTTGTAGGTTTTTTTTAAGTGTATTTCTTTATATTTGTAGCCAGGATTTTCAGAGGTTCTTCTCTGATCAGATTTGATCTCTATCAACCTTGAACAAATCCCAGTTTTTTGTTTTCTGTGAAAAGAAAAGCATCCTCTTCCTTAAAGCAATACATTTTTTTCACTTCTATGTTAAATTTTTAAGGCATTTCTAAAGGATCTAGACTGGTTTAATTTATCAGTCCTTTCCAAAATCCAAAGTCTCTCAGCAGCTGTCATTCTCTGTTTATTAGCATTCAAAACATTTAAAGTCAATAAAGCATTATTCAGTTTCCATGAGATTAACCCCATCCAATGACTGAGAGAACTGGATGTAGATATCCATGGTCAGGCCCCGGGTGGAGCTCCAGGAGTCCAATTGG
>CABHPR010157987.1:53246-81747 GCA_902168415.1 Peromyscus melanophrys | reverse complement strand
CTGCTCATGATGATAATGGACCGATCCTCTGAAAGTGTAAGCCACCACCGCAATTAAATGTTTTCCTTATAAGAGCTGCTGTGGTCATGGTGTCTCTTCACAGCAATAGAAACCCTAACTAAGACACCTACTGTTGTATGACCAAAGCAGACAAGCAAAGAAAACAGACATGTTAGCATTTTGATAAAATTGTAGTCACAAAACTATAGAAGAGGCTAGGTGTGGGGACTCTGTAATCTCAGTCTCAGAACACAGTCAGAAAGATCAGAACAACTGGGAATTCAGGCCAGCCTGGGTGACAGGAAATTAAAGGCCACTCTGAGCTCTACAACAAGACCTTGTCTCAACAACCCCAAAGGTTTGGTGTGTTAGTGGTAGAGACTTTGCCAAGTGTATTCAAGGTGCTGGGTTCTAAATCTGCCACTGACGTGGAAAAAGGAAAGAAGACAGACAGGGAAAGTAAGGAAAGGGGAAGGTGGGGGGGTGCGGAAGAGGGGAGGGAAGGAAAGGGAACAGAAGGGGAGGGGAGAGAAGGGAGATAGGAAGCTGGAGTTAGGCCATGAGCCACAGTTTGCCTGCCCTTGACCTAACAGCAGAGGCCAGCAAGAAGCCTGCTTTAACTGCCTGCTGAGCAAAAGAGAATTCCTCTTCCCCAGAGATGAGGCCCCTAGTTGGTTATCCAATACCAAGTGGTCAGCCCTGGAATCATATCCATGCCGGCAACACTGAATGGACTCAGCCGCTTGTATTTACATATTCATTCCTGTGCGCGCACGCACACACGTCACAATAACAATTAAAGAAAAAGGCCCTGAATTTGAGAAGTAACAAGGGGGGAAAGGTACATGGGAGGGGATAGGTGGAAGAGGGGGGGGAAATTGTGTAATTATATTTTAATTTTTTTTAATTGCAAAAGAAAAAAGCAGATAACAAACACTGGAGAGGATGTGGAGAGAAGAACCCTCATCCACCGCTGGTAGGGTACAAATCAATTTAGCCATTATGGAAATCAATCTGGAAGTTCCTCAAAAAACTGGAAAATAAAAACTGCCCTATGACCCAGCTCTTCCCCTGACGGGCATCTACCAAGAGCACTGCGTCGCCTACCATAGAAACAGTAGCACATCCATGTCCCCTGCTGCTGTATTCAACACAGCAAGGAAACGGAACCAACCTACATGTCCATCAGTGGGTGGGTGGGTGGATAAGGAAGGCGTGGTGCCTTTACAGAAAGGAGTATTATTCATCTGTAAAGAAAACCAAAGTCATGAAATTTGCAGGAAGTGGGTAGAGTTGGAAAGTATAATCTTAAGCCAGGTGATATAAATTCAGAAAGAAAAGAAAAACACATGTTCCCCCTCCCATGCAGATCCTGGCCTATCAATCACACGTGTGTCTATTTGAACAGCTGTGGGGGTATAGTGTAACATTTACAGAGGAGATAGAGACCGTAATCGCGGGTGATAAGGAAGGATATGATACAGGCAAAAGGACCCGAGTTGAGAGAATATAAAGTTCACTGTTTCTCTAGCTGCAGCTCTGTCAGGGTTGGTTTTTTTTCCCTTTTCTATAGTGGATAAGTGCATAAAAGACAACTGATAGTGAAATGTAAAATCATAAGCTCCATGGCTTCAGAATGGCCATTCAAACCGCATAGAAGCTAGGGTTGCATAGTCTGGGACTGGGCAAGTGTTTGCTTAAGTGGCTCCCTTAATCTAGCTGTGGACTGTTTTAGTTGTGAATTCAGTACAATAAGGTGATTTTAAAAGAGTAGCTAAAGGGAGGGGAGAAGAAAGGAGGAAGAGGAGGAAGAGGATGTGATAAGGACAGCTCAGTTGCAGCAGCTGCCATGTCCTGCCTGGAACTCCTTCGTGAGTCAAAAGCAAACCAGGTTCCCACACCTCTTCTGTACACCCAGGGCACCAGGCTCATAGTCTCTGTGTCCGGTAAGAGTAATTGACTATGTAATCCTACCTCTCTGAGAAGGGAGCCAGGTCCTCCCCCTTCAAACCTGGCCCCAGTGGCCATATAGTGCTTGGCATCCTGGGAGGGTGGCTGCTGAACAATCAACCCTTGCCCTGCTCAAGGCAAGTTCAATGGCTTCCCACTGCTCTGCTTGTACTTTATTGTGTGTGGTTTTCTTGGGAATCTTGTTAAAGTATGGAATCTCATTCATTCCTGGGGGTGGGACTGAGACTCGGCATTTCTAATGAAACTGAGGCGATGCAGAGGCCCCCAATCTGTGGCCTCACATCAGAGAGAAGATCTGAGAAAACACAAAGACATTCTGAAGCTGTAGGGGAGGAGGCCCTTGAATCACTTTCTCAAACACAACTGTTGAAGAAACCGGGACCCTAGGACCACAGCATCCGCTTTGCCGCTGATGTTAAAAGAAACCCTACATGACGAGCAGCCAGGAAACTGCGCTCGACAGACCTCATTACATCTCCTGTTATTTTAACCACTGTCATCATTAAATTCAAAGATTTGCCCCACGCAGCTCACTGTGGCACACTGGCCACCCTTTGACATTCAGGTCTAGCATATTCAGCCTCTTTACTGTCCTTCAAAATCATTTTTCTAACAGAGGAATGTCACGGACTGTAGATCACAAGAACTCCTTATTAGGCAAAGGGCTGAACTCCTCTGTCAGGCTCTGATTTAAAATTGGCCCTGGTCAAAATGTTCTAGATGCCCGTTGTTCCCAAGGCTCCTGGCTGAAGAGCAAAGGGCGCCTCACATCGACATGGAATAGCTGTACCTTGGAGCAGGAGTATCAAACACCTTACCTTGGAGATGAAGAAACTGAGTTCAGAGACATCGAGTGACTTTCTAGAACTACACAGCAAGCTATAGACAGGAATTAGAACCAATGTTTACTGAATTCTGACTCTGAAATTTTTCATTTCTGGAAATGATTCTCTGGGTCCAGGCTGGCATGAGTCCACTCATTATCTGTATGTACATAAACTGATAGTAAAAGCTTAAATTTTTTTTTACGGCAATGAGACAGTGCTGAGATCACCCCAGAGTTTATGCCTTGTCTTAGAAGACCAGGCATAGACCACTGATAGACTGTTAATTCCCCAGTGAATTGTATGACATGGGCTGCATCCACAGTCATACACAGCAGAAACATGATCAAGCATGCGTTTGAAATAAGATCAGTCTTTCACAACAGGTCCCAGTTTTAGAAACACCAAATGTCTCCCATAACCTCACGGCTAACTTGGGGCACTGCTCTGATTCAGACTTCAGTTTACAAGCATCTTCTTAGGGCTGGGAAGATGGTTCCAGGGGTAAAAGCGCTTGCTGATCAGGTGTGAGGACTTCAGTTTGAATCCCCACAACCCACTTAAAGCAAGGCGTGAGGGAGCATCCATAGTTCCCATGCTCCTACAGCGAGATGGGCAGTGAAGACAGGAGAATGCCAACAAGCTTGGCAGCTAGAGAGCATGGAGTGCTGGAGAGCAAACAAGAAGCCGTGGCTCAGTGTGGAAGGCAGGGACCAATACCCACGGTTGCCATCTGACCGCCACATGTACAAACAAGTGCATATCACTATCACACACACAAATATTTTTAAAGCATATTCCTGTGTAGTTGATCAGGCCAGAGTCTCTCAGTAATGTACTACGGCCACCTCTCAGGACCAATTCAAAATGGTTATAATGAGAACAAATCTAGGTAGCTATGCACTTGGGCTCTGAGTCGGGGCAGGGGAGGGGGGGTGAGCCTGTGCCCCATCTTGGTTCTGTTACCTTTTTTCTGACTAACTGGGCCAAACTCGTTCAAGTCAGTAAACCCACCTTACTAACCCACGAACTGGGAATAAAAGTACTATCTTCAACCTCTGAGCTTGGAGGAATTTTTTTTGAATAAAAGTTTTAAGGGGTGCTTGCAGGCGCTACTATGTTGCACTTTTCCGTAACTCCAGTGTTGCCTCTGGCTCTCCAAGCTCCCGCTGGAAGAGAGGTGGGTAAGCAAGAAGGTGCAGAGTGCAAGCAAACCCACCAGGGGTAAAGCACCCAAGAAACTGGCCACAAAAGCCACTTGTAAGAGTGTGCCCTCTACTGGACAGGTGGAAATGCCGCATCTTTACAGACTAAGCACTCCGTCTGTATCTATCCACGATCCACGAAACTTCTGATTGGCGGATTCCCCTTCCAGTATCTGGTGTGAGAAATTATTCAGGACTTCAAAATAGACCCTTGCTTCTGAAGCGCAGTTATCGGTACTTTGCAGGAGGCAAGTTGGTTGGCCTTTATGAAAATCCCAACCCATGTACTGTCTATGCCAAATGTCTTATATTTATGACATAAGACATCTGGCTAGCCCAGTGCACATGCTGGAAATGTGCTTAAGAAACAACTCTGAGGGGCTAGAGAGATGGTTCAGAGGATAAAGCACTCGCCTTGCCAGCATGAAGACCAGAGTTCAAGCCTAGCACCCAGGTAAATGCCCATGACAATGGAAAACACTTCATTCTCAATTTTTCTCTTTTTGTTATTGGTAGTTCTGAATGTTAAGTATTTTCCCCATAGGGATGAAAGATACCTAAGATCTGACTGTAAGTGGGAATACTGAAGACAGAATCCAGTATTGGCAGTTTTCTATTTCCATTTGTGTAAAATTTTAACATACATATGGGATATAAAGCATCAGTGGGGATCAAATGCTTCATGAGCAAGCATCAACAGTGCAACTTCACAACACTTATAAGAAACCTCAAAAAGTATAAATGAACCCAGGAAAGAACTTGACAGTCTACCCCCATGCACAGCACAGTTCCTTGTGTGTTCACAGCTGTATGTCTGATTCATGCACAAAGTAGGAATATAGACTCCGGAGTCAGTCTGTTTGCATTGCACCTCAGCTTTGCTGTGGAATAATCCTTCTGTACACTGTGAATATGTATTACTCTCCTTGGTTAATAAAGAACTAACTGGCCTACAGCTAGGCAGGAAAAGGTTGGGTGGGAGAGCCAGAGTAGGAGGATGCTGGGAAGGAGGGTAGAGTCTGGAGTAGCGAGCAGACACAGAGAGAAACAAGCTGGGCATGTCATACTGAGAAAAGGTACCAAGTCACCTAGCAAAGCATAGAAAAGAAATATGGGTTAATTTAAGTTGAAAGAGCTAGTCAGTAACAAGCCTGAGCTATTGGCCGAGCATTTATAATTAATATTAAGCCTCTGTGTGGTTACTTGGGAGTGGCTTGTGGGACAGAAACTTCCTCCTACTCAGTGTCATCACTTAACTAGTGGGTAGCACTCAGGAAGCCACTACCCTCACTACCCTTAGATTTTTTTCATCAATAAATGAGATTAAAAATGTTTCTGCTTCCAGGAGCATGTTGAAAGGATTAAACAAAATAATCCATGTAAAGCATAAAATGCAATGATGGGCACTCAGCAGCCATGAAACTGAAACCTAAGAGGCCCTGCTCCCACCAGTCCAGCTACTAAAGAAAGAATGCATGTTTCGGAGGGAAGTGGTGTGGAATTGTTTACATACGTAAATTCCTGATCTCCCTTTCCATCTGCAGGATACAAGTAATGATGTTCTTGAATTAAAAGCAATTATAAACAGACCACAGGGGCCAAGCAGGTTGACTCTCACAACACAAGCAGGTTACACAAGCCCAAAAGTAGATTAAACTTCTTACCATTGCTTAGTGCCTCCTTCTTTCGGGGGTTTGAATTGGTTCAGTCTATCTACAAATGAGATTATCTATAGTCTGGACTTGCCAAGAATTAAGTAACTGGATGATATAGTGTGACATTAATTTCTCTTCTGATGTGGTCAGGACTGGACCACTGGGCAGTCCCACAGCTGCCAAAGGCCATATGGCAGCTGTTTCCCTGGGCAGTTTGGCCTTGTTGGATTCGGGTCCCAGTGGCCAGGGCTGAGCAGATGGAGTCACACTTTGCAGAGAAGCTGGCTGGCTCTCTATCACAGAGGTACTGAGCTCAGGCCTGCAGTGAATTCTACAGGGTTGCTTGTTGTACAGTCAGCACAAAAAGTGATGGAATACAAGGTAGCCCTGTGAGAGGTGTGGAAATCAGACCTTGTACCTTGACCATGGACTGTCCCCACTGTTGAAGGGCAAGAAGGTATAGAAAGTCAACCTCAACCCCCTATTTTTAATCAATTCTCAAACTAAAAGACAGAAAAGCAACAGAGATGATTTTCTGGGACTCCTGGGTCATCCTGGTCTAAAAATGCCGAGGTAGCAACTTTGGACAACAGAGAAATGAAAATTATTGTGCAACAAAAATCTCCTCTCCTGGTAGACAGTTCCTTAGCTCTCTGGTGGCCTTTTAGAAACATAGCTAAATGACACAGGAAATGAAAAGAGGGCTGCTTCCCAATATTACCCTTCTAAGTTGTCTTGCATCATCACCCTGCCTTCCGCAGAGAGCCTCAGAGAGCCCTATATAAGCTCTAGGCAAACCAACCAGCCATTCTTCTGGGCTTATGGAGTTTGGCACTAAATCACCCAGTAGAGCAGTAATTAACCACAGGACACTATTTAAACCTAAACGAAGTTTCTAAATCTCTTCTACGCTTTCACTAGCTACATTTCAAAACTTTAATAGTGGCCTGTGACAAGCAGCTACTGTGACAGACAACACTAATATATAGTGCTTCTCTCATTTTACCAGGTTCTGTCCCTGGTCTAGAAAGGAGAAATAATACAATCCAATCAGCAAAGAAAAGGAACACTTGATGATGATGAGGCACTGAGGAAACAGCCACGTTATGCTTGGCTGTGATGATGAAACACTGGGAAAACAGTCATGTCATGCTTGGCTGTGATGACGAAACACTGAGAAACAGCCACATCATGGTTGGCTGTGATGACGAAACACTGAGAAACAGCCACGTCATGGTTGGCTACTAAGAACAAAACTTTGGTGCAATGTCTAAGAGCAGTCAAAGACAAACACACAGGCAGATATATACATACATGTCTGCATACTTACATACATATATACACATATATGTATATATATGTATATATATGTGTGTGTATATATATATATTTGGAGCTTAAAAGAAGTCCTACCCTTTGACTCACTCTCTGTACGCAGGACTCTAGAAAAAGGAAAGGGCCAAAAGAAGGATTCTAGGAATTTACCTTTTAATTAGTTTGCCAAAGAAGTACTTATCAGAGAAAAAAATATAAGAAATGGTATATACATACATAGGTAATGAAAAACACATCTCATTGCATGATGGAATTTAGCATCACTAATAAAAAATGTGTTTCTAAATACTAGTAATATGAGGGAAATAGTTTAAAGGATAGCCAAGTTTTCTATACACTGTGGCTGCATCTTAAGAAGTTTTATATATACACATACATGTGTGTGTGCATGCACGTGTGACACATATATGTGAAAATAGAAGGGAGATCATTTGGAAAGAAGAAGTAAGTTAATGAGCTAGAGAGGAAAGAGGGATAATGAAGGGCCAGGAAGATAATGGGGAGTAAATATTGTCAAAGAATAGGATATACTTGAAGAAATTTTTCATTATGAAACACGTAGTAAAATATCCTGTGGGTGGTAGAATTATACAAACTTTAAACATAATTGTATTTCCCTGAAGAATAAATGTGTACCTGTATTTCACGTGCGTCAGATACTTACGGTGTGTTCAGCACAGTTAGAGATCTAATGCCTAGAAAACGGTAAATCCTGACTTTACAGTTGGGAAATGGAAACAAAGAAGGGATGGTGTTGCCAGTCTATGATCTCAGACTGTGGTGCTTTGAAAGAAAACGGCCCCCGAAGGGAGTGGCACTAGTGGGACTGTGTTAGTTAGGGTGGACTACTGCTGTGAAGACGACAGCATGACTACAGCAACTCTGATAAAGGAAGTGATGGTTCACAGTTTCAAAGGTTCAGCACGCTATCATCATGGCAGGGAGCATGGTGGCGTGCAGGCCAACATGGTGCTGGCTACATCTTGATCAGAAGGCAACAGGAAGTGGACTGTGACACTGGGAGAAGCTTAAGCAAAAGAGACCTCAAAGCCTGCCCCCACAGTGACACGCTTCCTTCAACAAGGCCACACCTACTTCAGCAAGGCCACACTTCCCAAGAGTGCCACTCCCCATGAGTTTATGGGGGCTAACTACATTTAAACTACCACAGAGAGGTATAGCCCTGTTGAAGGGAGTGCATCACTGTGGGGGAAGGCTTTGAGGTCTCTTTTGCTCAAGTTTCACTCAGTGTGGCATACAGTCCACTTTCTGTTACCTGAAAGATACAAGAATTTCAACTACCTCTCCAGCACCATATCTGCCTACATACTGCCATGCTCCCTGCCATGGTGATAATGGCTGAACCTCTGAAAATGTAAGCAAACCACCCCAATTAAATGTTTTCATTTATAAGAGTTTCTATGGTCATGGTGTCTCTTCACAGCAATAGAAAGCCTAAGACGCAAACCATGTCTATTTTACCTCCTGGAATCAGTAGCAATACCTGGTGCTGAAAAAGCTACAAAGGGAATTTTATTCTTGACTAAAAACAGAAGAGGAACAGAGACAAGAAAATCAATATCTTGACCTATTGGAGACTGAAATGTTACAGACATACAGTAAAAGAAATACGGAGAAAGGACTGGCAAATAAGGGGGTGTTCATGGCTTTCCTGGAACCAGTGGAGGTTTCCAGGAATTTGGATGCAACTCTCCTCACTATTTTTCACGATGTTTCCAGTCATCATTGTGGAAATTGCCAACAGCCATGACCCTGGTTATGTCATTTAGCACCTGAGATGGAATATAGTGAAGGTAAGAGGTTGTCTCGTAGACATTTCAGCTGCCATCTTGGATCCAGCTAGCTTTGCCCATCCTGCCTGAAGATGAACTGTTGGCCTGTAGGCATCCTGTTCTTTGAGACAATCAAGTTTAGGGTGAGGTAGAGCTTAGCAAGGCCTTGTAGCCAGCAGGGGCTTAGGGCAGATAACAATCCTCCCTCTTATTCCATCCCTGTTTCTGAAGCATGCTAAAGGTGATTGATCTATCTGGTGCATCTTAAACCTGAATTTGGGAGTCATTAAAAGAACCACTAGTGAGTGAAACATTGTCCCTTGCTAATCTTAAACTGGCTATGGCCTGGGTGCAGGTCTAGCTATTCGTAGCCTGGAGTGATTATCATTTTGTACCATTATGGCCTCCAGCCTTTCACTTAGGAATGAGACCAGACAGGCCCAATGAGCAGAAGAAGTGGGAGACCATTAGGAGTCTCTGAGGGACAAAGGCAGGTAATGCTTCATGGTACCTCTTTAGCCATGCTCTCAGTATCCAGGGCTGAGATGGCTGGAGTTTAATCATCAAGACAGGTTAATTTTTCTGAAAGCCCAAAGGCCCCCTCCTCCTTCTATGATTCTACCTGTGTTTATATAAAAACCACAGAAAGAGTTAGGTGTCCATCATTGTTTCACTTAGTCCTAGAGTAAAAAGAATCTTTACAAATCATGGGCCACAGCTTAGGAAAAAAAAAAAAAAACAAGTAAAGATGTCAGATAAAGATGTTTACATTCCTATGTGACTTTTGGACTGATTAAAAACCACAGGCATCATGCTGCAGCTTCTATCATAAGGCCCAGAGTTTGGATCTGGCACGATTTCTTCAATGCGTGCCTTCAGACAACTCAGAGAAATCCCAAGACAGACAATAACAGTGGAAAGAACAACATTCAGTAGCTTGGATGTTCTACTTTCTGTCCCTGTAACAGAATACCTGACCAAACCAATTGAGATTCATGTCGGCTCATCCAAGTTTTCTCCAGGGTTACTTTTACGGCAGTGTGATGAGCTTCTTGGCTCCTTCAGTCTAGTCCCTGGACCAGCAGTGTCATCTCTTGGAATGGGTCAGAATCTCCCTGACCACACAGCTTCTTTAGGCTCAATGGAGACACGCTCTTCTCCAGTGACCCTTGGCAAAGTGTGCACTAGTTGGATTCTAGTTTCTCAAGGCCTCATGATTCCTCTAATCAAAGAGTTGGTGGTCTAATTGGGGTTGCATGTCCCTTTGAGAGGGTTCTACCATGCCCTGTGTTTGTCTGGCCTTGGAGGGTGATGACCGAAATGCCGACTGTCCTCTTACTCCTTATCTTATTGGCTTTGGTCTCTCCAATTGGTCCTTGGGTGTCCAGAAGTCTAGTTCCACCAGTCTTAAAGGGACAGGAATAGTTCTAATTTTAACTTGTGTGACTTTCTCTGGATAACGGGGATACTGACATGTGATAATGCAAGAGCATATCCACCTCTTCCAGGGAGTTTCTTTCCTTTCTAAGCCCTCTACTACTTTCTCAAACTTGTCACGACTTGTCCAAACCCTTCATTAGCTAAATTACTGTCTCTCCCTCCTCCATATTTTATAACTATACTTTTTCCCAGTAGACTCCTATCTTGTGAGTTCCCTTATAAAATGATTCATTTAACTTTCATATAGAATTAGTGCCGTTCTGATATTGTTATTAATCTTTAATAATTGTGTAAATTAATCCTTTTTAGAATTACATGCTTTTACTTAACATAATTTTAAGTTTATAAATGAATTCAAGTATATTTAACATTGTTTCCCTTAATGTCATATCAAAGTATAATGTCAAAGTACATAGACTTTAAACTTATTAATAACTGATGTGATACTTTAACTCATATCTTTTTATTTTTTCACATAATATTCTATTCTTTGAGAATTTTAAAATGCATACAATGGATTTTGATTATACTGTGTTCCCCAAAATATTGTGCACCCTAATAAACTTATCTGGGGTCAGAGACAGAACAGCCACTAGATACAGAGGCTAGAAAATGGTGGCACTCACAGAGATCCAGAGGGATTTCTACCTCTGGAATGCTAGGATTAAAGGTGTGAGCATTATACTCACCCTTCACTGCTCCCCAATTCCTCCTAGATCTACCCCCAACCCATTCCCAATTTTATGGCTTCCTCTTTTATAAATAGTCTATAGCACCAAGTCCATTTGTGCTGCCCACCTACTTAGGAATGTGGGGCCATCCATTGGACCATGGATCAACATATACACCGGCAGTCACACTCTTAATAAAAACAACTGACTCTCCCTTTCTGAGGCCCCATCAACTGTCAGCGGTGCCCCAGCTAGGAGTCAGGACTCTCGAACCCCTCTCCGTCCATGCTGTAATGTTGATTGGCTTGATCTTGGGCAGGCAACCACAGCTGCTGTGAGTACATGAGCAGCATCCTGTCATGTCTTAAAGACACTCTTCTCTCCAGTCCTTCCTGCCCTCTGGCTCTCACAGGCTTTTCTGCCCCTCTTCCACACTATCCCTGAGCCTTGGGGTGGGGGTGAGCTGGGATACAGATGTCCCATTTGTGGCCAAGCACTTGACGTATTCTCTGTACTTTGACCAGTTCTGAGTTTCTGCCATATTTTAACTCTACTGAGTAAGTTGACCTAGACATCTAATAATGAATAATACTGAATTTGTCTAACATAACATACACACCATATGAATATAGTTATAACACAAAATAAGATTTTAGGTTACTGAAAAGGATTGTTTAAGTTATGAGAAATTTGGAGATGGAGGGATGGCTCAGTGGTTAAGAGTCCTGGGTGCTTTTCCTGAGGACCTGAGTTTGATTCTCAGTATTCACATGGTGGCTCACAGCCATCTGTGACTCTAGTCCCAGAGAATCTGGTGTCCTCTTAGGACCTTCAAGGGCATTGCACGTGTGTAGTGCACAGACATATATACAGGCAAAATAGCCAGATGCACAAAATAATAAAATAATTTAGAAGTTATGAGAAATTCACTTTCAGCAATTGTCCCGTTTACATTTACTGAATTTGCACATTCCTAACAACTGTCTGAGTTACTTAAGAAGTTTTGAGGCCCTAAGGAGCTAGCTAGACATCACCTAACTATTTTTTGTAACAGAGAGAGTGGTTTTCACATGCATACTGACCAAGTGATAAAACCACTTTTTACTAAACCAACAGTAAACAACTCTTATCTACTACTTAACATTTTCCCCAACCACAGAAACTTTGTTGTTTCATGCTTTTTGACAGGTGTTCATTTATTTGGTCCCATGTTAATTTAGAAGCATTAGAACATAGGTAGGCATAACAACACAGGAACATACATGTAACATAAAAATAGACCAAAAATAGAGAAAGAATTTATAGCTTTCATATAAAGTATCACTTTCCAGTTTTTAAAAATAGACTGTTTGCCTGACCACCTCCTCCACAGCCCCACACAATCTTTAATAGTAAAGCTGAACTTCCAAAACTGTGACTTTTAGCTGAAACAGGGTAGAAAATTTACTTAAGCTGGAGATGGTCGAGAAGGACCTAAATCAGGGCCCAGTGAAAGCAAAGATGTCAATAGGTGAGGTTAAGCAAAGATGTCAATAGGTGAGGTTCCCATGCGGACTTAAATTGATCTGGGTCCCTTCCCTATCCTAAGAGCCAATCAGCAAAAAGGGAGCTGCCTTCACAGCAGAAACCCTTTCATAAGGGTCAGGAAGTCGAACTTTTGAGAACTGAGGGCTAAGTCCTAACCTAACTCTTTTCTAATCAGATGCAGCCTTTCAATGACCTGGGCAAAACAGCACTCTCCAGGTCCCCCACAGGGGAGTTATCTTTGGCATCTGAACCTTTCTCTTCCTGTTCTGATTTATTGCAGGTTGTTATCATTTTTACAAAGAGCTTGTTATAAATTTTAAAACATCTCATGCTGCTGCAAAATTTAGACAGTACCCATAAGAAATGTTTATTTTGTCTTTTTCTTTTATTGCTGAAGGCCTCGACTTTAGTTATGAGGGCTATTAGAAGTTTGCCATCTTTCTAAGTGAACATGGAAAACATAAGAGAGAAAAATAAGTAGACAGTGGCCTGACACTTCCCCTGTGTCCTTTGTAACTGCAGTTGAAGAATTATCACAGAGTTGCTCATAAGATATGCTTTAGTTCAGGCCCGCCAGCCAGACAAGAACAAAAACGTACACCTATGGAATCCAAAAGAAAATCAAAACAAAAATCGTAAGATGTTCATGAACCAAAAAACAAGTTCAGGAAACATCCTCTTCGAAAATGAAGCAGTTGCAAGTAGTTTGGTAAATGGAGCTTCCAGAGTTCTGGAGGCAATTTACCTTGGTGAGTTTAAAATCTTACCCACATCTACTTTCAGAAATCTTTTTCTATGGGGCTTGTTGACTACAACAAGAGTTAGCAAAATAAATTCCTCATAGTATCTACTTCTGCAGCCGCCAGATTAATGTCTTAACCCTATCCACAAACACAAACCCAAAACAACAAATGAACACAAAATAATTACATTAAACAGAGGACGCTTCTTCTGGGTCTGATGAGAACTGGGTCAGATATCCCAAAGATGATGTCTTCAGCCTGAGTATCTGCCATGGGCTCTTACCCTACAGATACCTATTCTAGGACACCCATCTGCCTTCTTTTCATGGAGAAAGAGATTAAGATGGAAAGCCCTAGAAATTGAAAACTGAATGGCAAGAGTACAGAAGAGGAATAGTCTGAGAAAATCTTGGCCAAAGACAAGGAAGTTTCTTGCACAAAATAAAATACCACAGTTAAGACAGGATGTTGAGATGTATTGATTATCATAGTAATAAGACAAAAACATTATTAAACCAAGATCCCCATGTCAGAGAAGTTCCAGGGAGGTTGTTACTGAACCACTGACTCCCAAGGTCCAGTCAGGACCCCTGGTACATAACAAATATCTCTCAGCTTCCCAAAAGAGAGACCCCAAGACCTGGAAATAAACTAGTCTTAAAAGGAAGGTGACTTTCAACCTCCCAAAACCAATACCTGATCCCCTCAACCCATCCTCCTCAGGTTCTGCCATCAACTTTATACCTATGGAGCAAATCTCCCTGCCTTACAGCAGGAACTAGAAACCAAATGTCTCTTTGCTGTTGATAACAGTCTTTTTAGTCACAAAAGAGTAGCTCTCCAATGAGGAATATAACTCATCAGACTATGTTCCAACTGGGGTGCCAAATATGGTGTACCAATTTTTTTAGACCTTAATTCTCTCTCTCCAGTCTTGGGAATTGTGGGATCACCAAGACTGAATGTTGATTTAGTAGAAAGAGAGATGCTTATTCTTTGGCAAGTACAGAAGTGGTAGGCCTGCAGAGTAACTGCTTGACCTAATGATGGGAGCTGGTGGCTTTGGTGATAAGGCATAAGATATAAGGGTGAGAGACAGGATAATAAGGGAAAGATGTTTGTGTCTTTTCTTGGGTTTACTGGAGATTTTCCAGGAATCTTGGTACCAACTCTTTTTTTTTTTCATAATATTTTCATTGATTGGGAATTTCACATCATGAACCGCGAGCACACTCACTTCCAAGTCTTCCCAGGTCCACCCTCCATCCTTGTGACACTACACACAAGAAGAAGGAGAAGGAGGAGGAGGAGGAGGAGGAGGAGGAGGAGGAGGAGGAGGAGGAGGAGGATAAGCTATACTTCAGCATCCTTATCACAATTTTTAAGAGTTCTCTTCAGTGACTTTCTGTCTAGGCTATCACTTTTATTGGGGGGAGGGGGGTTGTCACAGAAGCCATCCATGTCCCTCTTCTCAACAATGAGTCTACAGTCATCAATACCACTGTAAAAGTAATTCCCTTGCCCTTTACTATCAGCAGGAGATTGGATCATGGACTTCCAAATGATTTCTGGTGACAGCATGGACCACGGACAGCCACATGGTCTCTGGGGTCAGCATGTGCCATAGACCTCAGCATAGTCTCTGGTGGTAGTACAGGCCATGGACATCAACATGGCCCTCTGCCACAGCATGGTGTCTGTACACCATCATAGCCCTCAGAAGCAGCATGGCCCACAGACATCAGCATGGCTCCAGGTAGCAGCGTGGCCCACAGATATCAGCATGGTCCTGGATGGTAACATGGACCATGGACATCAACACAGGCCCCAAATGAATAGGACATGGCCCTGGGCATCAGCACGGACCTCAGGCATTGGTACCACCTCTTTTTGTTACTTTTTTGGCTTAATACAGGGCAATTGTCAACTGCCATCACTCCGTGAATGTGCCATTTACCATAAGGATGGAATTATGATAAAGTGAGAGGTTATCTGCTGAATACTCTGGCACCCAGTCTAGATTCAAGCAGTTTTGGGTAACTCAACTGAAGACAAACTTCTAGTCTAGAGGCATTTTGTCCTCAAAATAAGGAAGACTGAAGTAGGGTGAAAATTCTACTAGATCATGTAGACACTACAAGGTCAGGGCAGGGCAACAAACACACCCCTCCTTGGTCACACAACCATGGGGTAAATGAGCTGAAGTTTAAGGGGAGACACAGATTGAAAACCTGTGGTCCTAGACTGAGCTGTAACCATTACCCTGACTTACAAAAGAAAACAGTACAAAGAGGAACTGAGAAATAATTCATGTGGACCAGCACAGCTAGTGACTGGCCTGGCTAAAATTTGAACACAGGTTCATTATTAAATATTGCCAGCCTCAAGAAACACAGGAGCTGGGGCATCTGAGTTATAAAATAGATTGTGTTGTACAAAATCCAGTTTGGGTTTCTTGTACAGCAGAAATTGTGAGTCGTGCGCAGTACAGTAAACTCAGTTTTCATCAACGGCTTGTTGTGTTAGCCTCTTCAGACTGTTCATGAGTTCCACAGCACTGCATCTTCAAGACAGCCTTCAAAAACAGGAGCCACTGTTCTCTCTGCTTCAGAGATGAGGAAGGTGAGGTTCAAAAAGAGAATTAACCAAGCCCTCAGTTTGGCTCTGGACTCCAGCACCTGCATTCTTTACCACGCCATAAAAGGACCATTGCTTTCGTTTCTAACAGGACACTTTCCAGATTGAAAGGATACGTTATAGCTTTCCCAGGACAACTGGTGCAAACTGCATTCGTCTCAAGTGACCTTCTTCGCTTAGCAATTTTGCCTCATCAAAACCGCTATCTAGCATGAGGGGCTGTGGGAACCATGAAGCTATGGAAGAACAGAATGATCTAGAACAACACCAACATGTGTTTCCAGGCATACTGTTCATATGAACAATGAGATTCCTGCTTTTTACTGTTCCCAGAATATAGACATTAATATCTGACTGACCAAGCTGACATTGTGAGCTGATTGATGACTCCCATATCAGGGAGTAAATAAAATGAACTCAGATGTTTTTCATTCCATGGAATGTGGTAGAATGTTCTGTCCTCAGAGACTGGAGTTTATTGATACTCTTGTCAATGAGAGCCAAGTCAAGACTGAGTCAAGCACCCCACTCCCCAGCCCAACCCCAGTTCACCATGACATTGCTCCTGGCACAGTTATTTACACATTATTATAAGCAGCAGTCAGTTGGAGTAAGAATGAGAGTGGGCAGGAGTTGGGGAAATCTGCTAATCAACACGTTTGATTCGCCAGGCTGCCCTGGGAAGTGTGTGCCACAGAGTTCATGTGCCATAGAATGAACCTGCACCCTGCATCTGTAAATGCCTCACTCGGGTCAGCTAGGATGGAGTGACCCAGCAGTGAACTGGCTTCACAACCCATTAAACAACTGCCCTGAAATCTATGGCACCAGCCAACTAGTGGGGCTCAGGACCATCATCAGTTCTCTGGAAAATGGCATCTTCCTGGAGGATGAAACTAGCTTTTCCATCATCCTGAGAGCAAAAGGAAGGAGTGGGGAGCAGCACCCGAGTTTGGAGGCACCTGTCCCGCCAAGTCACAGAACAGTATATAAGATGATGGACAGGAGATAAGTGATGGAGATACACAAAAGACACTGAGAGAAAGCAAGCCTGCCGCTGCCACTGTCTTGTTATGCATCTCGTTATTCAGTTAGGCGAGACTCTTGAACTTCATAAAACTCAGTTTGCTTATATGAGTATATGAATAAAACAATGTCCACAGGACTCTGAGTGTTAAATGAGACAACATGTTATCTTAGCCAATGTTCTATTGCTGTGAAGAGACACCAAGACCACAATGTCTCTGATAAAGGAAAACATTTAACTGGGGCTTGCTTATAGTTTCAGAAGCTTACTCCATCATCCTCATGGGGGGAACATGGTGGTACACAGGCAGACATGGTAGCTAAGAGTTCTACATCCAGATCCAAAGGCAACTGGAAGAGTGAGACATTGGACCCAGGTTGAGCATTTGAAACCCAAAGCCTACCTTCCCCCCTCCTCCACGACACACTTCCTCCAACAAGGCCACATCTCCTAATCCCTGTCAAGTAGTACCACTCCTTAACGACCAAGCATTCAAATGTATGAGCCTATGAAGCTATTCCTATTCAAACCTCCACATATGTGGAGAGCTTAATGCAGCATTATCTCACCATAAATGCTCAATAAACAGAGGAGGCTGAGCATCCCTAATCCTGATATCTGAGTTCCAAACATAGTACAAAAATCAAACTTGTGAAATATCATGTCATGCTAAAATATCTTCAGACTCCCAATTTGGGAATTAGAGATGTTCAACAGGAAAAGTCAAAAAATATCTAAATCTGAAACATTTCTGATGCCAACATTTTGAACAAGGGACATTCAACCAGTAGTAGGGATAGAAGGTTTTTGTATTGGCAAAAGTAAAGTAATTACACTCTCTTAGCAACTGTATGCCAATGAAGTGTGTCTGTTAGTTTTCTGTGGTGGTAATAAAACATGACGACCAAAAGCAACTTACAGGAGAAAAGAGTTTGTTTTGGTTTTCAGGGTCTGTAGAGAGGGGGCAGCATGGCAGCAGAGGCCAGAGCGAGAAACTGAGAGCTCACATCTCAGCTGCACACAGAAGGTGGAGAACTGGAGGTGGGGGGAGGCTACACACTCTCAAAGCCCACCCCCCAGTAAACACATTCTATTCCAGCAAGACTTCACCTCCTAGGACTTCTTGAAATAGCACAAGCAACCAATGACCAAGTGTTCAACTATGTGAGCCTCTGAGGGACGTTCTTCTTTCAAACCACCACAGTGTCAAAACACAAGGACCCAAATAAAGCCTAACATTTTCCATATCATGCGTCGGGTGAGAGCTGCTTCTTTACTGCCTTGCCTAAAGGCACAATAGATGGACTAGGAGGGCACAGTTCCAATGGGGATAAACTAAGGATAAAGCTCCAAATTCCTAGGTCCCAGGAGGTCAAAGCATCAACTTGCATGAAATACCTCCTTATTTGTCAGGGCTGGAGAGGAGACCAAGATCAATCAGTAAAATGCTCGCCTTGCAAGCAAAAGTTTGAGTTCCAGAATCCACATAAAAAGTCAGGCCCTCTTCGTATATAGCATGGTTGTGTAGCTTGGTGCTCCTGTGGGAACAGCAGCTGTCTCTGACTCTTTTGCCTGCTCTTAGGACCCTTTTCCTCCTATTGGGTTGCCTCATCCAGCCTTAATATGAAGGGATGTGCCTACTTTTACTATAACTTGACATGCCATGTTTGGTTGATATTCCTGAAAAGCCTGGCCTTTTCTGAAGGGAAAGGAGGAAGAGTGGATCTGGGGGAGAGGAGATGTTGGGGGGAGGGAGTGGGAGGAGAGGGGGAATGGGAAACCGCAGTGGGGATGCAGAGAGAAGAATAAAAAAAAAACTAGTCCCAAAAGCATGTACCTATAATCCCAAACTAGCAAGGTGGCTCCCTGGGACTGTCTAGTCAGCCAGCCTGGTCTACCTGATGTGCACTCAGCCAGAGAAAGAACCTGCCCAAAACTTCAAGACAAAAGATGCCTGAGGAATGATATTCCTGGTTGTCCTCTAACTTCTACATGCACATGCAAGTGCACCCCTCCTACACACACACACACACACACACACACACACACACACACACACACACACTCATGTGATTCTCACAACCTTCATCACCCTTCAACATGAACCAAGCATTTGACTGACCAAGAACTAATAGCCAGCAGGAGTTAACGTCTCACCCCAAATCCCTACTGAGATGAGGCAGAAAGTCTCCCACTGCACCTGTTCCTACCAAAGAACAACACTGCAGCCACCGGAAACCACGTGGTCCACAGTCTGTTTTTAAATGATCCTGCATGCTGTATTCAGGATGAAACCCAGGGCCTCCAGCATGTTGGACAAGCCCTCCAGCACTGAGCTGTACCCCTAGCTGGTCCTAACAGACCCTTACACTTCTCTTCATAGCAGAGCCTGGAAGACATTTTTCAGCAAACCCAGAAAGTGTGTCCAGGAAAATGATTCATAAAACGTGAGAGTAGCAACCTTCCTCCTGGGAGATGGCCTTGAGTTCAAGGGTGGGAACTGCAGCTGCCGTCCACCCCTGGTTTACAAAGTCACCTCACTCCTTGCCTTACTTGTTTCACCGTGTATTTGGTGATTTTACCACAGATCCTCCCCCACCCCCCAAATCCCGATATCAGCAGCAAACATGACAAAATTCGGGCGAGGTTGGCACTAAACTGAGGCAAGTCACAGGTGCCTTGGAAATGCAGAGCGGGCAGAAAAGGGAGGGGCCGTCCCATGAATCACTGCCCACACACACACAAAAAATCAATATCAGGGAGGTAGCTGTATAGAGCAGAGGGCTGATTCCTCTTCAGAGTAGTTACCGGTTCAGCTAATATAACACAAGAGTGACAACTTAGTAAAATTGAGAGACTTGATGACGTCCAGACGTCCTTCAGGACTGAGACTATAACTCACCACATTACTGCCCAGAGTTCAATACTCCGCTTGCTCACCATTGCTACCCCTGCCCTTCAGCTAGCTCCCTCTGCCCTGCATGCTCCGATTCTGTCTCTAAATTCCTTTTATTCTTTCTTAATGCTCACGACAGGATGAAGCAGGCAAAGCAAGTACAACCCCCGAATCTGGCCACGTTCCTGGGCTCCCGGCAGTAGTGTCTCTCTCCTTTTTTCCCCCCCCAAATTGTCCTAGTTGGAAGCAATGCCTGCGTTTCCCCCGAGCAGGGTCATCAACTCAAACTCCAACCAGACCCAGATAGAAGAAACTCACACAGCACAAGGGAGCCAGGGCGAAGATTCCTGCTTCAGGAAACTCTGCTCCAAGCGCTGCTCTGTAATTATCTTCCACAGTGGACCCCGGACTCTTAGGAGCGGCAGCTCCTCATTCTTCAGCCTCCAGCTTGCTCAGCAGCCAGCTTTCTCTGCTTTTTCCCATTTCATTATCATAGAAAACAACTCAAAACTCTTTTCAGGTCTACCAAGGAGCTAGTGAGTGGTACTTACTGGCTAACCTCTAACCTCGAAAACCAGTGACTTTGCCAAACCCGACAATTAGGGGAACTAAGATTTGAACGGCAGCCAGTAAATTCTCCTGCATTATTGATTTTCACTAAGCAGGTGGCACATTGTATTTTCTCAAACCCAGTAGAGATACTTGTTTCTTAACACTCCAATCGATGTCTCCTGCATCATTCACAGGGCAGCTGTGAATCTGCTCTATGGTTGAGATATATTTAAGCGAAACATCCAGAGTTTGCATCAGCCAGCAGTATCTCTGCTAACTCCATCATTAGACCACACTTGGAGAAAGTCCAAGATAAATGTCCTTCCATCCCTAAGTCACTTTCCTTCCTGGCTGTTAAACATGCTGTCTGCCAAGGAGGGTAAGCTTTGCCCGCGGACTGCCTCAATGCCTTGGGGCTAAGAACATCAGTGAGTCAATGCCTAAAGAATGGAATTATTTGTGATGTCCCCACTTTTTGATTTGTTGCCTCTTAACCATCTCTCGAAATGGCAAGAATTCCTTTGAATTAGTAAAGCCAGGTTAGACATCAAACTCACGTGGAGAAGCCGATCCCAGATGGAGTCAGTATACTGATAAGGAGGCATACCCTGGGGCGGTCCAAGTAAACTGAGAAATGACTGGAAATAAGGGGAAATTCAAAAAGCTGTCTGATTGCTGTCTCTCTGCCCCAAACATCCACCTGCCCAAATCCCACAGGATAAATGATCTCTCTGAAAACAGGCTGATGTGTACCATCGTTTCAGAAAGTGCCCATCACATACAGCACAGTCCAGTTACATGAATATTCCACACTTGAAGTTGCCAATGTGGTAGTCACTGTTCACATGGCCACTTACTATCTAGCCTCTAATAAGCATTTTAAAATTTCACCTAAACTTTCAAGTCTAAATTCAGCTTAAATTTACCACATTTGTTCTAAGATCTCAGTTGTAAATGGTCTTCTGTGGCTAGTGGCCATCGTATTGGGTAGAGCAGATCTACAATAAGAATCTTCTTTCCATGGTAATAAAATCATCAAAGGAACGGGATAAGAGCAATGATCATCATTGCTCTTCTGTTTTCAACTACTAGTAGTTGTTGATATGGAATAAGACCCATCTAACCACTTAGAAATGCTACCTGGCTAACTTCCTTGTTTCAGAACCCTCGCATGTGGCTAGCAACTGTTGGTAATTCAGTTGGACCAGCAGATGCATACTGTTTCCTCTCCAAGTCGTTGGGTCAGGGAGATTCTAGGTTGTTGAGCGTCTCAGAAGTCTCCCTACAAGGGCCAAAAGATGCTGGACAAGATGTTGCCATTTGTGTGTACAGAGCAGACTAGTGGGTTTGTTAAGAGGCCAACCTGTCTTTGGTTGATCAGAAAGTCAGAAGTGATTAAGTGGGCTCCTTGCCTCTGCCGTTCCTCCAGCAAGCTCTCTTGGGGAACCTCTAGTTCATTGCTACATCAATGGGGGAGGGGAGGGAAAAGGGGAGGAGGGGGAGGGAGAAGAAGATGATGTCAACAGGTCCAGTCAATCTTGTTTCTCTCTTCACATTTTGTTGTTGTTGTTGTTGTTGTTGTTGTTGTTGTTTCATGACAGGGTTTCTCTGTGTAGCCCTAGCTGTCCTGGAACTCTGTAGACCAGGCTGGCCTTGAACTCTGAGACATCTGAGATCTGCCTGCCTCTGCCTCCAGAGTGCTGGGATTAAAAGCATGCACCATCACCACCGGGCAATCTCTTCACATTTTTAATGAAGATTGTGAGAAAATCTGGTTGTTGTTATATTGTTTTGTTTTCACATTTCCAGATGCAAACATAGAGAAAAGATACATAATTGATTGTATAAATCTAGAGTACTGTTCTAGGTAATCAAGACTATATAATTACTGTTTTCTCTCTCATTTTACCTGGCTAGCTTCTTAAGCATTTTCTTTACAAATCAACACACATTCATTACTCTATGGTTTTCTGCTCACTAGACTTTGCAGCACCACACAAAAGACACACATTAGATATTATCGACTGTGTTGTCGAAAAATTTTTAAATAGCATGTTTTAGGCCTCTCAGCCTCTCACCAAGCTCCTGAGGCCTGTGACATCCTGGACATGTTACAAACACTCCTGAAATTCAAGGATCGTGATTTGAGCTGTCCTTTTTTTCCATCTCACTCGGTTTCACATAGAAATGTGCACTGTGTACTTAAAATCTGCACCTGCCCGAAGTGCTGTGAGTGTGTCAATGGGGAAAAATCTTGGTGCCCAAGGGGGAACCCTGCCAGGCAAGGAGCCTGCTGGCTTCTGACCACTGATTTCCCACCCTGACGCTCTCTCCACTACACATAAACCAGTCCTCTGCCTTTCTTGCACTCAAAGCCAAACCTTCTGTTTGCCATCGAAGCTCACGGCAGTACTCGGCTTCCGCTGACAGTCTGGTCCTGGATGCAGGATGCCCTTCACATCCAGACCACGTTGACCTCTGTGATGCTAATTGCCTGTCTGTGCTGCCGCCCCTTGCTACCCATCATCTCGGATGGCCTCCTTGCCTAATTTTACTACTCTTTCAGAAACAATTAATTGAGATTGGCCTATAAAGTCTCCATATAAAATGGGCAATTATCGATTACTGACACTTCCACAGCTCCACCCCTCTTCGAGGAAAGGACGCACAGGCTGCTTCATCACCTGTCATAGCTTCCTGCCAGATGCTGCAGCTGCAGGCTGATCTGCCTGAGCGCTCTCACCATTGTCTGCCCTGAACTTACACAGGCAGACAAGAGGCCAGCTCAGTCTGAACTACAGCAGATTGGCCTCCACTGTGCCAAAGCTCGTCCCAAGCAACCAGAAACCCATTCTCAGGTCTGTGGGACATTGCCTGTAACTTACGGTAATGGTCAAGGAACAAAAGAGATTCCATTAGTACCTGATAAGCAGGATTCAGTCAGTCAGCAAATACACAAATGCACCCAAGCTGCACTTGGGATGTCAGTGAACAAGGCAGACAAGACCTTCAGGAAAGCGATTTCACCTCTGGGAGACATGACCCACTAGTAATCATATAAAGAAGCAAAACGTTAAATTTGATCCAGGCTGCAAAGAAAGGGCAACAAAGAGCCTTTCTAGCAGCAGCACAGCACTGTCAAATGTACAGAGTTTGCAAAAATTAGAAAAAGCCAGGCTGAGTCAGGCATGGTGGCGCACACCTCTGATCCCAGCACTCAGGTGTCAGAGGCAGGCAGATCTCTGAGTTCAAGGCCAGCCTGGTCTACAGAGTAAGTTCCAGGATAGCCAGGACTACATGGAGAAACCCTGTCTCAAAAAACCAAAGAAGAAAAAGAAAGAAGAGGAGGGAGGGGGAGGGGAGAGGGAGGAGGGAAGGGGAGACAGCAGCTGCCACCAGGCTGGGGAGTTGTCTCAGTCATAAGCATGAGGTCCTAAGTTCTTGTCCCAGTACTTGAGTATAAGCTGGGTGCAGCAATATGTGTTTGTGACCTCAGCACTGTGGAGACATAGAAATAGGCAGGTGCCTAGAGTTCATTGGCCAACAAGCCTACCTTAGCCAAATGTATTTAGTAAAAGATCCTGCCTCAAACATAAGGGTGGGAAGTGACTGAGACAGACACCTGGCATTGACCGCAGATCTGCACGTGGTGGGGGAGGGGAGAAGGAGAGAACCACTACTCACTCCAGACACTCCACTGCCATTTGCAGGAAAATTGTCATGGCGTGTTCTTATAAATTTGCAATGTCTATTAGGTAGGTGAACAGGACCCGCATCAATTGTGCAGACTGTGAACTTCACTGTCCCATGTGGTGACCACCTTTAACAGGATAGCCAATGAAGGTATCTCTTGGGAGGGGATATTGGAGCTGAAAAATCATGGTCAAGAGGAAGCAGCAGGCTTATGGTCCAGAAATGTTCCAGATGGCCAGGACCAGGTCAAAGCCTGGAATGAGGTGGAACCAAGTCACACTTGTCCTACCCTTCAAAGCAGAGTATTTTATTTACAGTGAGACCCCTAGCCTCCTTCACAGAGACTGATCAGTGAGGCCTGGGAATCAGCATTTTTCAAAGCTCCCAGGAAAATCTAAGGGGCAGCTGTGGATAAGAACACTAGCCCAAAGGCAACCCCATGACTCCCTACAAAAGTCTATACAGCGCTCTCCACAGGACTTCAAACCGGCACCATCTGCTCCACCTGAGAGCTTGCTAGAAATACAAATTCTTGCCCCCTCCCCCACTCAATCAGGAACTTCAGGGTTGATGCCTACTGATCTGTCTTAATAAGTCCTCCAGGTGACACTCAGGCTGTGAAGGTTTAAGAACGTCTGATCAAAAGATTGTGTTTCTAGAAATGTGGCAATATTCCAGGGCTGGAGTTCCCAGTGGTGGGAGCGATGGCCATGTCTTCCAGGAGGGGCTGGCAGTCTTAGAGGAGCTCCCAGAACTACATAGCAAGGCCACGGCCATTCCTCACTTACAAACATAAGTCACACGGGTTTTATCGCCAAGAGGTGCGCTCACAATAGCTTTTCAACAGTAGTCAAGGACTCTCACTGAATCAGCCACGTGTGTCACAGTGAGTTCCCAGCCCAGATTTGCAAGATAGCAAGTCTATCCTGGGTGATAACTACAAAGCACAGTGACACTCTTCCATTCTATCCTTTCTTGTCAAACGCCTTCCATGCACACCCCAATTTATACCTCGCACAGTAGACGCCGCTATTCCGATTTTATAGATAAAATTCTGAGTTCAGACAGAGTAACACAGCCAGAGATTGGTTTTGTGGCTGCTTTAAACCTTCTGTCATACGTTTTCCCACCCAAAGGACACAAATCTCAAAGCAGATCTATCCAGGCTGAATCTATCCAGGGTCTGAAGTTCAACTTCCAGGTATACCACTAGAGCCAGGCAAGAGCAGACACACCCAACCGTGTGGGAGCAGAGACTTCTGGATGTCAAGCTTGGGAGTGACCAAAGGGCATACATAACCAGTCCCCATATAGCCCAGCCTGAGGCCAGCATCTGGTCTACACCTCGCGGCTGTGGGGCTCAGCTCCAGCAGCATATTAAAGTCACCTGGAACCACCCCGTGGGGTGCTGTTTACATTGTTCCAGGGTAAAATACAGTTCTCAATACCTAGGAAAACCTGATTAAATAACTCCACAGTCCCCACCTTACCTGAGTAAAGAGAGGCAGTCCAGGAGACATGCAGGGCTGGCTTCTGGAAGGGTGTGAGGAAGTCCTGGGCACACACGGGCTTCCTATGGCAGGAATTGATAGAGAACTCTTGGGCCCTCAGCTGGTCACTGCCTTGGGATCCTGCGGACATGGGCAGGAGAGCAAGGTCAGCACAGAGAGAAAGTGGTAGTGGCAGGGGTGCCTTGTGGCTGGACCAAGCGACTCCTTCCTGTGTCTGTTTGCACTAGAGAGTGATGTGTTTTGAGCATGCCTAAGTAGTGCCCAGGGCCCAGAGAATTAGCAACTAGGACTCCCGAAGTCAGTGTGCACAGGTGCGTGCCATTGACATTTGGTTAGTAGCATTGTTCTGTCTTCTAAAATACTATGAATGCACCCTAGCTTGCCTTTCAGGGTCCCCATTTCTTTCTCCTCCATCCAGTTCTTCCTTCTGCTTGCTTCTTCTCCACCTCTAACTGCGTGAGAACACTTTAGAACATTCCTCCTGATTCTGAGAAGTAAGCAGTCCCCTAAGGTTTGGCCCTTAGGGATGGATGGCAGAGAAGCAGATCTCCTGGTGAGAGCCTAGCGCAGAAATAGTCACAAAAGCCCCTTCGAAAGTCTCAGCTCTCTCTTCCATGGAAACCTGTGTTTCTTAATTACACCAGGAGTCCATTAGGAGAGGTGTCTCTGGAGCTAAACACCTTAAATGAGGCTCCAGGAACAACCACTTTCTGCTGCAGGATTTAGCCAAGAGCCCAAGACTGCAGCTGAATGCTAGATGCTAATGAGAAACCTTTAAATTATACAGGTTGCCCTAGAATCTGTAATAGATGCCGCCTATCTCCAAGCCACTATGGGTAAGGAGGCCCAGGGCAGCGTTTCTACATGTAATTACACTCCCATCCTCACCTTGCCACTAAGGGAACATGAACTTTACTGCACCGTTCAGCACCAGTTTTCATTTTACTGCACAAGCCAAGGTGCATCCCATCAGGAAAACGGAAGAGTTCAGCATCCAAAGCTGTCAGCCATTTCCACTTAGGAATTTAGTGGGGCTCCTAAATCACGGCAGAAGCTCAGCTCCCGACACCTTGCACCTCATGGGGGTTTCAAATATTCCCCTGCTCTATGGGTATCTTGGTGCAGTCACACTAATAGGAGCCATTTAATGCAGTCTTGCGGAGGTAGAGGTTTGGAGGATTAAATTTCAACACACAGCTCCTTATCATAGAGAAACATCCCTTCATTGCAGATTTCCTGGATTCGGCACACGCTCGCTTCCCTCCCAGTAGAACCCGCTGTCCCTGATAAAGGATGAAGATTTAGAAATTTTGTTACTGCTGCTTTTTAATCTCAGTTCCAGCTAAGATGGAGCCATGGGCAAGATCAATGCTAATTCCCGATTAGGAGTCATGGTCACCACACAAACACCAATGAACCCTGTTCCTTGATGCTCAGCCTTCTCCCACAAGCCCTGGGTATATCGCTACCTTCTCCCACCCACCACAACTAGTCAGAATGCAAATTCTCTTAAAGTTCTTTGTTAGAAGGTAGGGTGGTGGCTCATTTGGATAAGTGCACTTGCTGCACAAGCATGAGGACCTGAGTTCAAATCCCCAGAAGCCATGTAAAAGGCTGTGCATGGTCATGCATACAACATCACTGAGAGGGGCAGAGAAAGGAGATGCATGGAGTCTGCCGACAGCCTAGTTCTAGGAATAGTGGAAGACCCAATATTGAGAGAATCAATGGGGAATGATAGGACAGGATACCTGATGTCCTCATCTAGCCTCCATGCACTTCTGTTCATGCTCAGTCCACACACACAAGTCCACATGAGTACACATATGCTTGTGTGTGCATCTGCATGTACAGAGAGAGAGAGAGAGAGAGAGAGAGAGAGAGAGAGAGAGAGAGAGAGAGAGAGAGATTCACAAAGTTCTCTGCTAAATTTCCCTGATCCTGTGGTCGTTTATCCGAATTACCTGCACTGGCTCTGGTGGATTAGCACTGTTGGATACCATTACTATAACACCAAGGCTATCAGCTTATATATTGGAAAGGTTCACTTGGGCTCACATTGAGAATACTTCAGTCCATGACTGGTTGGTCCTATGCTTTGGGTCCTGTGAGAGCACATCATGGTGGAGATGCACAGTGGAGTAAGCCCTTCACCTCCCGACCAGCACAAAATCCAAGAAGAGAAATCAGATGCTAATATGACATACCCCCGTGACCACAAGACCTCTCCCTGGGTCCCACTTCTTAAATGTTCTACCACGTGCCAACACCCCACCCTGGGAAGAAGCCTTCAACACATGAGCCATTGGGAGTCACTTCTGCAAACCAGAGCAGTGACTTTATCCTGGTTTAGACCCTCATCATCACCTGCCTGATACATTTTTAAACATATAATTAATGAGCTCTTAGTGCATGCCAAGTCTGAATCCTGGGTCGTAGGCATTCACCTGATCCCATGGTAAAGGTACCTCACACAAACACTTACGTGAATTGTTGTTAAATGACAAATGAAAAGTGCTACTCAGGTTGGTGGGTGTAACATGGCTCAGAGGCTCAACAGTTGGGATGGGTGGTGGCTTAAATAAGAATGGCCCTCGTAGGCGCTTATATTTGAATGATTAATCATCAGGGAGTGCCACTATTTGAGGAGGATTAGGAGGTATGACTTGTTGGAGGAAGTCTGTCACTGGAGTGGACTTTGGGATTTCGAAAGTCCATGCTAAGTCCAGTTCATAGTTCATTCATTCTCTCTCTCTCTCTCTCTCTCTCTCTCTCTCTCTCTCTCTCACTCACTCTCACTCTCTCTCTCTCTCTCTGCCCTCAGATCAGGATGTAGCTCTCAGCTACTGCTCCAGCACTGTGCTTGCCTGCACACCTCCCTGCTCCCTATCATGTTGATGAGGGACTAAACCTCTGAAACTGCACGCAAGCCCTGTAGCATGAGTCTTAAAAGTTCTTATTAATAAAACAAACCCAGGCCAGGTATTGGGGTGAACACTGGAAGGTCAGAGAGACAGAATA
>CABHPR010157987.1:39523-53146 GCA_902168415.1 Peromyscus melanophrys | reverse complement strand
CCAGAGGGATTTCTGTCTCTGGAATGCTAGGATTAAAGGTGTGTGCTACCACTGCCTAACCTCTGTTTCATATTGTGGCTGTCCTGTTCTCTGACCCCAGATATGTTTATTAGCATACACAACATTTTGGGGAACACAATACCACCACAAAGCCCCCAACTAAATGCTTTCCTTTATGAAAGTTGCCGTGGTCATGGTGTCTCCTCACAGCAATAGAACATTGACTAAATTCCGGTGTGACATCTCTTTCATCCTTAGAAGACCTAAGAGCCCAGCTTCTGGGAAGGCCAAGGAGACTCCTACAGGACCCAGGGGTCCCACATATACAGGCTATAAACTCCAGATGAAACACAGAAGAAAACAAAAGAATAAAGAACCAGAAATGCTGCAACAGCAGACATGGACGTTCCAAACCGGGGAGGGAAAGAAAGGAACAAAATTTGCTAGCTGCCTCTGTGCCTTAAAGCCCAAGGCAGCCTGAAGTCAGATGCACAAAAGGTGTGAGGACACTTGTCACTGTGTGTGGGGCTCGCCAGAAAAAAATAGAAACAGAATGTAACCTGTTTCTGCCCCAGACTGTTTAATTACAACACATCCTTTCGATTTATAAAAGCAATAAATGCTAGTTTTAAAAACTAACGTCAAAAATCATTTTCATTATGAAAAAGGATAGCAATTTTATTTTTTTAATGTATATACATTTATACTTTGATGAAAAAAAATATATTGGAAGCCCACAGAAACAAGAGTTCTTATCTAATAATGGGATATCATCTGGTGATTTTCAATTTCTCTTTTTTTTAATTATTTTGAATAATCTCTATACCACAAATTAGAACAGCTCTCAGACCTCATCAGAGAGGCTGCTTTGTGCAGTGGATGATGGTTAACTCAGAAAAAACTCACCAGGGGTCAAAGTGCAGAGAAGAAGTGTCTGTTGATTGCTCAGCCACAATAGGGGCGTCTATAGTCCATCTTCTCCTTGCAAGGCTCAGAAAGAGATAGCCAAAAGACTGAAAGCACCAGGAGGGAAAAAAAACAACATCAACAACAACAACAAAACCCAGTGTCTTCTGGATACCACAAGCCCACTGCACTCATGAACTTCCAACCGCTGTCTTTGCCTGCACAAGATCAAGCCATCCAACATTCTAGCACAGGGGTGAGGGTGGGGGGGTCCTGAGCCTCTACCCCTAGTTAAAGAGATACGAAGAGTTGATGTTCTTCAAGATGGAGTGGATAAGAAAGCAAGTTTTCTTTAAGGGTGCAACCATGCTCCAGTGGCTAGAAAGGCCAACACAGATGAGGATACAAGCAGCACAAACTGGTCACCATAGTTACTGTTTTAAGGACATTAAGTTTAAAGTTGCAGGGGAGGGGATGCATCCAGGAGGAGTTGGGGGAGAGATGGAGGTTAAATGTGATCAAAATACACGGTATGAGATTCTCAAGAATAAAACATTTTAAAAATTAGTTTTAATAGCTAAATTGATATTATATGTAATAGTATGTATATATGAATATACAATACAGTCTTACGTATAGCTTGTTGTATGGAGCAAAAGATAGCTGGATCAAGACAGGAGTATCCATTGAATTCATGTTCTTTGGGGCAGTCCGGTAGTTCTGTTCCCACATGATGGTCCGTGATGCTTTCTACTTCCTGAGGAAAGAGGCTACTTAAGCTCACAGCTAAGGAATGACCATGGCACTAGAGGACCCAGCCAGGGATCCTTACTGTACCACTCACTCTGGTTAGTCTTCCTATGCCTGACACACTACATGAAATCTATAATAGGTTCTGAGTCTTAGGGTGGTTATTTGGATCAAGTAAATTAATCTTTTCTAAAGTGCTTAGAGCTGCATTTACCTAATAGCATTTACTAAATAAAAACTATGTGGAAATTATCCTAAGGAAACAATCAAATGAAAATATTCACTGAAACATGTTAATAGAAAAAAAGAAACGACATCACCAATGAGAGGTCGATTAGAATTTCAGGGTCAGAAATCAGACTGCATGAGATCACAGCCTAGCCCAGTCACTCACTCGCTGGATGGTCAAGTGCCTTAATTCCTCTGTGCCTCCAATTTCTCATCTGTAAATTGGGGCAAAAGATAGTGCCAACTGCATAGTTACTTAAGGGCCTCTAACACTCTCAGTCGGCACCTAGAATACAGGATGCCCTGTAATTAAATGTCCACTCTTGCAGCAGGATGTTGCTATAGCAGTGGTACACCCATGCACAAATGAGCAAAAGTCAGTCAGTGGGTGAAAGCATTTCCTCTACTAGCAAGAGGACCTGAGTTTAAATCCTCAGCATCCATGTAGAAAGGCAGACACGGGCCAGGCGGTGGTGGCGCACGCCTTTAATCCCAGCACTCGGGAGGCAGAGCCAGGCGGATCTCTGTGAGTTCGAGGCCAGCCTGGGCTACCAAGTGAGTTCCAGGAAAGGCGCAAAGCTACACAGAGAAACCCTGTCTCGAAAAAAAACCAAAAAAAAAAAAAAAAGAAAAAGAAAGAAAGGCAGACACGGATGTGTGTGCCTGTGACCCCAGCCCTGGGAGATGGAGACAAGCAGATCCTACGAGTCTAGCCTAAAAAGGAAAGCCACCAGGTCAACAAGAGACCCTGTCTCAGGGCAATGAAGCTGCACATGATAGAAGAAGCCACTGATGTCCTGTCTGGTCTCTGCATGTGTGCACACGGGCATGTGTACCTACCTGTACACTCGCGTACATGCAACACACACACATACACCAGGTGGTATATCCACCTGTGATCTCCGCACCCGGGAAACTGAGGTAGGAGAATCAGGAGGGTTCAATGACACCTTGGCTGCATAGCAAGTTCAAGGCCACACTCTGGTGCATATCGAGACCCTGACTCACCAGAAGAAAAATATGTAAATAGGTAAGTGAGTACGTAAGCTAACAGATAAATAAATAAATAAATAAATAAATAAATAAATGAATGAATGAATGAATGAATGAATGAATGAATGAATGAATGAATAAGCAAGGCATACAACAGCAAGTTTGTTGCTATGTTTGAGCAGTCTGAACCTTACCAAAACCTAAGGGGTCAAATGGGAGCCGTAAGTTCCAGGAAAAAGATGTCATCTCTCCGTATTTCACCCAATAGCACAATGCAGGTAACAGCAGCTCCCTGGATTCCTTAGGATCCCATTCTGGTGGGGTTGAACAAATGGCTAGGCATGTTGTTGTTTTGTTTTTGCTTTTGTTTTGTTTTGTTTTGTTTTTGAGACAGGGTCTAGTGTGTAGACCTGTCTGGCATGGAACTCTATATGTAGAACATGTTGACCTTGAAATTGCAAAGATTCGCCTGCTTCAGCTGAGATTAAAGGCATGCAACGCCACACCCCGATGGGTGTGTGTGTTTTAAGTGCATATCCCAGTGAGTATATATGGTGGGCCTGGGTTGTTATTGATCTCTTTCAGAGAAAATGATCCTTTTCTACCCTTCCCAATGTGCCTTTTCCTAAAAGCCAATTGAGTTTTGTTATGCAATATGGATAGGGCTGGTCAGCAGTTCAGAAAGCAGACTGTGACAGAATATCAGATGAGCAGATCCCACTAACACCCATGGATACCTGCAAGAGTTTGGTAGAAGCTGGGACCTGTACATACAAAGCAAACCATCTCTGTACCACACATTGGATGCTGTTTCCATGGCTTTCTGTATTCACACGAATCTTCCTAAAATGTTTAAATGTTAGTAACTTGAAGAGGAGACACAGCCCATAGCTGTTCCTTGGTGGTAATACTGCAGATCCTTGTTTTCATCTTTAGTATACTCTGTAATGAATGCGTATAACCCTATACTCAGAAAATGTCCATTTAACCTATACATCATTCATCCACATCCTTGGCTATAGTCTATTAAAAAACAAGGTCGGTAAAATATCACATTTATTGAAACAGTTTGCAAGTGAGAGTTTTACACACCCTCTGCCTTCTCCCTCTCCCAAACCAACACAAGCCAGTGAAAGGTTTATTTCCAGCAAAAAACTCAATTTCACCAGGTAGCCACATACATGCCCCTGGCACACTCATCGCAATAAGCTTCTGCCGTGGTCCCGAGCTCCGAGAACCTCATTTCCAAGTTTCAGTTCTGCCACATTGCCAGTGTCCCTCAGGAGTGCTCAGGGAGGCCACTGTCTTAGTCACAGATTATTTTTACTCCTTACATTCCCTGCTGGGATGCACGCCAATATTTTCATATCTAGAGCAGAGCAGGAACACACACACACACACACACACACACACACACACACACACACACACACTGCAGAAATACAGTACCGATATTAAGTACAGATCATACCCTCCAGACTGTCAGGCTGAGAAACGATTAGGGCAAGTGTACCGTCCCACAATCTCCAACGTGTTAAAATAATTTAATTGGGTATTTCATGGCACATTTTGCATTATTATGGCTCCCTTTGGAGGCAACAAATGATTTGCTTCAGTAATATAGAGTCCCAAGTAGTAGCATTATGTGATTAAGTAAGTGGAAACATCACCCATTAAATTCAGTTCAGTCATGCTTACATCCATCTTATTTCTTTCTTTATAATTTAAATTTTCCTGCCCGTACACATATTCACCTGAGACCATTTTAAGTCATCTGTTTATGAGACTTTCTCTTCTTGCTTTTTATCCAATTACTGCTGACTTTCAAGTTTCAGAACTGCAATTTAATTCTCCTTTGTTAAATGGATTGACCGTTAGGTTCTATAAGTCACAGGAAGGCCGTACTCAATTTCCATATTTACAGTCGTTCTCCAAAACATTTCAAAAGGCTTGTTTTGTGGGCCTCATAGCAATTCGGGTTTATTAGACTTGAGCATTTGATTGGAACATGCATAGCCATTAACCAGTGGTCTCAATCAGCCTCTTGCCGATTAAGTTCAACTGTGTATCAGAGGGCAGAGGGAAATAACTTGAAAATTCTAGAACAAAGCTTCTTAACCTTCCTGAGCCATTGCCCCCTTGAGAATATAACAAAAGGTGTAGGTCCTCTCCACAAAGCAAGTATAGATTTTTTTCAAAGCTTTATTATCATGTTATTTTTAAGGGGGTTGCATATACATATCCTACTTAGTAGTTTACAAGACTCATCCTTATGCTCCTCCTGTAGAGGAGTAGTTCTCATAAGGGGATGCTTCTGCCATCCTAGCGACACATTGTGATGTCTGGATACGTGCTTAGTTGTTATGAATAAAGAGGGTGAGATGCTGCCAGATTCTAGTGTGTAGAAGCCAGTGACATTCCTAAATATCCCACAAAGCACAGAACACCCTTTACAATGGAGACTTACTTGGTCCAAAACATCTATAGTGCCCAGTTGTGAAATGATAATCTAAAAAGCACAGGTACACACACACACACACACACACACACACACACACACACACACACACGGGGGAAAATCCACTCAGTCAACCAGTTATTCAGCAAAATTTTACTAAATAGGTGCTAAGTCACATATGACAGCCACTGGGGACATAGAAGTAAGGCAGAGTTCCTGTCTTCTACAAATGTCACTCGTCAGAAATAAAGTAGATTAAAACAAAACCAATTAAAAAAATTGTGCTAACTGAATGTGGTAACTCATGCCTCTAACTCCAGCTGCTCAGGTGAGGCAAGAGTATCCTGACTTTTAGGCCATCCTGGACAACAGAGGGAGACCTTAGCTACAAAACACTGAGATGTATCACTTAAGTTACAATGAATTCAGTTGCCATCTAATACTTTAACCAGCTAGGGACCTAACTTACCAATTTTGTTTTTGTACAAAAAGAAATCCAAGGTTAGACAATCCCAGAAACATAAGGTATCTCCCCACTACTTACATCAGATACCATTAATTTTCCAGCTCTGCTACTGTTATGCCTTTATTTCCATTTTCACAAGATGTGTACTGTTCCTTAATACACAAATTTGAATTCCAAACAGCAGAGGAGGCAGAATGAAGAATAAAGTCGTGTGCAGAGTCATTAAGTTTGTCTCTTTTTTAAATGGAAATAAGGACTTCTTGGAAATTCTACCAGAAGTCTTTACCCGTATAGCTCATGGGCTATAATGGGATCACATGACCACATGTAGCTGCAAGGGAATCAATGAAAATAGCATTTCTTTTTTGTTTTGAGATGGGTTTCACATTTTTCCCTAGTTCCCCCAAACTCCTAGATTCATACAATTGCTCCACCTCAGCCTCCCAAGTAGTTGGAACTGCAAGTTTATACCATTGCATCCTAAGTCAAGGAGTTTTAGTTGATCACATTGTTATTCTAAAAAAAATCAGAATTCTGTTGATAAGAGATATAGAACTAATGAAGAATGAGGCTAATTGGTCTTATTAAATAAAACCCAGAGTCAGATATCAAGGGTGAAAGCTGAAAGATCAGAGAATTAGAGCAGCCAACCACTAGAAACTTCTTACCTCTACGAATTCTCAGACTGAATGGCTCAAGATCCTGTCTCCACTCACCTTATATTCTGGTCTCCACCTCCCTATTGCTGGGATTAAAGGTGTGAGCCACCACCAAGTGCTCTGTTTGTCTTTTCAACTGGTTCAGTCTCATGTAGCCCAGGGTGACCTTGAACTCCTGATCTTCCTGCTTCCTCCTCCCAAGTGCTGGGATTAAAGGTGTGTGCCACCACTGCCTGGCCTCTATGGTTAACTAATGGCTAACTCTGCCCTCTGATCTCCAGGCACGCATTATTTGTCAGAATACAAACACAATATAGAACAGATATTAGGAAAGTCATCAGCAATGGCAGCCTTTAGTGGGGTAAAATACAAGAACACAGAATGTAGGAACTACATGCTAAGGCTCATAACATGTATACTAATACATTTGAGCAATCAAGCACTCTCCTGGATGTATAAACAGACACTTGAAAAAAGGGGGAGTGCATATGTGTGTACATTTGAGAACAGTGAGTTGTGTATGGAGTCAGTACCACAATAGTGCAAGCAGAGGAAACTACACACAAAATGACTGAAGTGGGAACTGAGCAGTATAATGAGAAATGATACAAGGCCTGGAGAGTCACGGCATGCAGCTTATACTGCTGAATTTTGGATCTTTCCCTGAGGGCAAAGGAAAGCCTTTATTAGATTAAAAGCAAGGACACCACACTATGGGAACATCCGCTTCACAAGATCATTCTGAAGCGAGACGTGGTAGGACACTCTGTAAGCCTAGCACTTGGGAGACAGAGGCAGCAGGATCACTTTTGAAGTCACCTTGGCAGCCTACGTAGTGAAAGAGACCCTGTCTCAAAAATTAAGTAGATAGGTGAAGGACTGAAGGAATAAAGAGCAAAAGTAAAGACATACCATTTTCATTACAGTGTGAGGCACTTGTTATATGAAGGGTGAGGTTTGGTGCTAGGAGGCCAGGGCAGTGTCATGGAGGATACAGAGTGGGTACCATCCCTTGCAAAATGTCAGCCTATTTCACCCACCTCCAGCCGGTCAGCAAGGATGGGAGTTGGAAGGCTTTGTAGACCCGAGGTCACCACCTCATTCTGCTATGTGCAAGTGTGAAACACGAACAACCCCTAAGAGATAACTTCCTGAATATTGCAAGCTCTCCCATTTTCTTTAATCCTTGAAAATATGACAACCTTCGGCTAGACTTTTTTCTTTTCCCCATAAATCTGCCCTATACCGTCTCAGTCACTCCACACAGCTGACAAGGTCTGCTCATATTAGGTTCAAAAGGCTTCACCCATCCCTAAATACCTACTGACTATATTAATACTTTAGGTTAGCATACTAAGTAATGGGTTCCATTGTGCAGTATTCGTACACAGGCCCTTCTCCTTCCTCCCTCTCTGACTGCCTTACCCTGTACTTTCCCCACCACCTCCAGATGGCTCCCTCTCCTCCCCGCCCCCCACCGTTGGTCCTTCTGCTTTCTTAGCTCTGTTTCCTGTCTCCTTTAAGATCTCTTCCTCCCCCTTTGCAGTCCCCTTTCTAGTTTCATGACTTACAAATACAGATAAATAATTCTTACATGTATACAAGCATGCACATGCATTTGAAATCTAGGGTCACATGTGAGGGAAGACATGCAATAATGTCTGTCAGTATCTGACTTATTTCACTTAACATGATGCCATAACATCCAATTTCCTGCAAATGTCATGCTGCCATTTTTGGCTTTGGTTTTGAAGGTTGCATAAAATCCCATTGTGTGTATGTAATACATTACATTATCCTTACTGCCAGACCAGAAAATTTTAATCTCCTGGAGGAAAACACTTCAAGATATATTATAGGCAAGGATTTTTCTGAATAGGACTCCAATAGCACAGGAAATTATCCCTAGAACTGACAAGTAGAATTACATGAAATTATAAAGTTCCCATGCAGCAAAGGAAACAATCATCAGAACAAAGAGACAGCCCATGAAATGGGAAAAAATAAAACCTTTGCCAATGGCACATCTGAAAGGGGATTGATATCTGGGATATATAAAGAACAGTACAAATTAAACGCCAAAAATGAAAACATCCAATCAGCATCTGGGCTCATCAACTTTATTCCCCTCTCCCACTAGACAGTCTTACAAAGAAGAAATAAATACAAATGGCCAAAAGATGCTTGAAAATGTTTTCAACATCTGTAGCCACCAGGAAAATGTGAATTAAAAGTGCTTTAAAATTCCATCTTACCCTTTTCAGAGCATTTACTCATTTGAGCTAAATTTCAAGTATTTCCCTACAAGCACATTAGCCACATAATACAAGTCATATATCTAAACTTAACTGCATACTTTCATTGAGTCTCAGGACTGAGCCCTTGCACTAAGATTTGAGGACAAAGCCTGTGAGGCCAGGCAATGTGTAGCAGCGAGCTCCTAAGCAGGCTGGGTGTGAAGACCACAGGATTCTGGACCTGCCAGGAATGTAGACTATCTGCCAAGGAGAGCTGCAGGCTCTGAAGGGAGCCAGCCTAGGACAACCCATTTGTGCTGCAGGTGGCAGGACTGTATGGGAATGTTCCGTCCCATTAAAGCCAAGATGATGACTTGAATAGTATTTTAAAAAGACTTTTGTCCTTGTTGGTTTTTCCTTTTCCATGATCCAATCTTTCCATATGACTCTCTCGTTGTTTCTTTATGTCATCGCATATTAGAAGTATTCAAATTTCTTACTGCTTTTATATGGGCTCATGGTTAAGAGTTTGCCTGGAGTCTCAGAGAGGCTTTGAGTTTTGGAGTTATGAATAGTAGTGAGTCTATTAAGAGTACAGGTGTTTGCAGGTTCTTTGCATTTTATTCAAGAACAAAATAAAATCTCACACCAATTGCAAAGTAGAGAAGGAATTTTATTGAAAGCAACACAATAGGAAAGATCAGAATGAAGTGTGAGAGAATAGTAAGAATACAAAGAAAGATGTTCAAGAGCCCTGGTTATTGTTTGGGGCTTTCTTCCTTTCTTTTTTTCTTTTTTAACCAACCAGAAAATTTTTAATTTGTTCTTCTCTCATACATTACATCCCAACTACAGTTTCCCCTCCCTCTACTCCTTCCAGTTCCCCCTACACACCTCTCTCCCACAATCCACTCCTCCTCCATTTCCTTTCAGAAAAGTGCAAGCCTCCCAGGGATATCAACCAAACATAGCATAACAAGTTACAACAAGACTAGGCATACACCCTCATACGAAGGCTAGAGGAGGCAACCCAGGAGGAGGAAAAGGGTCCCAAGAGCAGGCAAAAGAGTCAGAGACAGCCTCCACACTCACTGTTAGGAGTCCCACAAGAACACCAAGCTATACAATGGTAACATATATGCAGAGGACCTAGTGCAGACCCATAAAGGCTTCCTGATTGTCACTCCAGTCTCTGTGAGCCCTTATGAGCCCTGCTTAGTTGATTCTGTTGGTGGTGTTCTCCTGGTGTCCTTGACCCCTCTGGCTCCCAACAATCCTTCCTCCCCCACTTTTGTGGCATTCCCAAGCTCCACCTAATGTTTGGCTGTGGGTCTCTGCATCTGTTCCCATCAGTTGCTGGATGAAGCCTCTGTGATGACAATGGGGCTAGGCACCCATCTATGAGTATAGCAGGATATCATTAGGAATCATTTCACTTATTTTATTTTGTTGCCAATTGTTTTTGGTTCTATCCAAGGTCTCTGGGCTATCCAGGTTCTTGACCATCCAGGTAGTATCAGGCATGGGCTCCCTCTTAGGATGTGAGCCTCAAGTTGGAACAGCTATTGGTTGGTCACTTCCTTTACCCCAGCACATCTTGCAAGTAGCACAAATTGTAGGTTGAATGTTGTGGGAATTCTGCCATTCAGTTTAATGCCCAATGGAATGGAGCGGGTTGGCCCGATGGGTGTGATCTTCTCCGAAAATAAGTGACCCTATAAGAATCAGAGGAGGGTTGCACTCCCCTTTCTGGTAGAGGAAGGCTTCCTGATGCCATGGCTGGGTGACCTCGTCTGGAGTTTCCCCATTTCTCCCTGGTGGATGAAGAAGAAGCAGAGGCTTACCTGCTTAGCTGCTTCAGTTCTGCCTCCTCTGTTTCCTGTCTGCCACCATGTGAACAAGCCACCACCGCATGTTTCTGCCACCATGGACAGAACCTCTTTGCTGTGCCTTCCTCACTATGATTGACTGGAACCATGAACCTTTCTTCCTCTCAGTCACTCCTGCAGGCATTTGTTCACAGTGTCATGAGAGTAAGTAGTACAGTATGCAAAACCATAGTTACAGAGTAAAGCAAGCAATAGATTAAAAATATTCATTTCAGACAAAAATGGGGTGCATTCGGAGGGGTATGGCTACAGACTGCAAATATTTCTTTCAGGCTGCTTCTCTAATACCTGACAATCAAGTAGTAAATCACTTGTTTAAAAATATAAAAAGAAGCATTTACCTGGAGTGGGCAATAAAACTTTAGAATGCCTATTTGGCATTTTCTGATTTACTGTAATTTAAAAAGGCTTTATCAGTATGTAAATTCTGTTCCATAGACCCCATCCACTACCTCCAGAACTTTTCCCCTTTCCTTAAACTTACTCCCCACTTCCTCCCCTGGCCTAAGAAACTGTATTGTTTTCTATCTCTATTAAACTCACATCAGCCGCTCTCTTCACATGGGCAGAATCATACACATGTAGTCTTACTCATTTGGCTGTTCTTAATCAGCATAGTCTCTGGGGATCTTTCCCATGGTAGCATCTATAGGTGAGTATTTCCAAATTCTGTGAACATACCATGTTGCGTTTCTCCATTTATCAGCTGATGAGACTATGGAATTTTTCCATTTGAATCTGTTATAAATAATCCTATTCTAATTGTATATCTTTATATAAACATATAGTCTTATTTCTTCTGAGAATATTTCTAGGGGTAGAATTACTGAGTAATAGAGTCAACCATTTTTAACTTTTTAAGAAACTACCAAACTATTTTCTTAGGGGCTACACTATTTTGTATTCCCAACAGGAATGTGTGATACTTGCATTTTTCCACAACTTGTCAGCACTGGAATAGTCCACCTTTTTATTATACCAATTTTAGGGATGCACAGTGGGTCCTCACGGCAACTGAGACTTGAATTTTCTGTGATTATTCATGATGTTGAACATCCATTTACATGCCGGTTAACTATATATTTTCTTTGCTGGAATGTTTATTCCCATCTTTCCCCAGCTTTTTTTTTAATTAATTAATTAATTTTTCCCTGCCCAATCACAGTTTCCCCTCCCTTCTCTCCTCTCAGTCTCTTCCCTTCCCCAGCTTTTTAACTGGATCATGTGTCTTACTGTTATAAGTTGTAAGATAATCCTTACATGTCTTGGGTATAGTTCCTTCATCAGATAAAAGATATGTGACTATTTTCTCTTGGCTTTTCATTTTATTCATAGTGTTCTCTGCAGTATAGTACTTGTTAATCTTGATTTATTTTTTTCCCATTAACTGCACTAACTGTGTTCTGAGACTTCATCTTGCTTTCCTAAAAAGCTAACTTGACGATGTCTGCTCTCTCATTCAGGTGTTCACATCATTCCCAGCTAAAGAGTTATTGATTTGGTTGGACTGACATCTGCCATTGTATTTGTTTCCCTAGTTTTTTTCATTCCTCTGTTCTTTCTTAACTATCCTTGGATGTGTTAGGCGCACACACACACACACACACACACACACACACACACACACATATACCACCTTGAAAGTGAGACTCTTGTTTCAGAAAGATGACACTTCAAAAATGAAGACCCATGGATATACTCTAAAAATAAAGAGTTGCTGCTGCAGATTCTCACTTTCGTGGCTTTGTCTACACCCTGACTCTTTCATGCCATTTTGTAACCTCTGTTCCGGATATGTTAGCTTCCAATCGTGCTGATGTGCTCTATGTATGTGATGTATGTGGTGAGCTTTCTTTTTCTTGCTACTCAGGTTTCTCTCTTTTCATTTTAAGGGACTGACTAGGTTGTATATAAATCATAATCTCTTCACCTTTAACCTACTTGAGGCATGCTAGGCTTGCTAAATGTATTTTTAAATTAAATTTGATGTTTTTAGATATTACATAATATGTCCAAACACCTTTGCTCTATTTTATTCTCAGGATCCTCATCTTGCATGAGTTGGAAGGAGTCCATGATTAATACTCCATGTTCTCTGAGGTTCTACTCAGACTTTGTTCCTTGTGTATACTAGTGCTGATGTTGTATCCCTGGTGACTTCTGCCATCTTGAGTCTCTTGTTGGTTCTCTAGCAAATTATTCCTTTCAGTTACTGTGTTTCTTCAGCCTCAAAATTTCTATGCTACTACTTTTCACCACTGCTATCTTATAATTTAAAAACCCTATTTGCCGACTTAGGACTATCATACTTTAGTTGGTGCTATGGCTCAATGGTGGTGAATTCAAGGTTCCTGTGCTGTGGGATGTTCTGTATGCTGTGAATGTGTTGCTCTGATTGATTGATAAATAAAATGCTGATTGGCCAGTAGCCAGGCAGGAAGTATAGTATAGGCAGGGTAAGCAGAGAGGAGAATTCTGGGAAGTGGAAGGCTGAGTCAGGAGATGCTGCCAGCTGCTGCCACCATGAGAAGCTAGATGTAAAGATACTGGTAAGCCACAAGCTACGTGGCAAAGTATAGATTTATAGAAATGGGTTAATTTAAGATATAAGATCAGCTGGTGAGAAGCCTGAGCCAATAGGCCAAACAGTTTGTAATTAATATAAGCCTCTGTGTGTTTACCTGGGTCTGAGTGGCTGTAGGCCTGAGCGGGACTGGAGAAAACACCAGCTACATTCCTGTGCTGAAATCTAGTCCCCTTTGCAAGGTATTGAGATGGTAGAAACCAAATCCAACAAGGGTGTTTGGAGATGAACCTTTGGGAAGTGATTGGTTCATAAAAGGTCATCAAGTGGAGCCCTGTTACTGAATATTCATGGCTTCTGGCCCCAGACCAATTTTATACATGTATTTTAATTAGACAGACTAACATGTTTCATTATAACACTTTCACATGTGTATGTAATATACTTGAATTATTCTCAATGTCCCATTTCTGGTGGCTTTGTAAAAAGATAGAGGCTAACAAATATAGATAC